>JANEHU010004939.1:0-80370 GCA_027563435.1 Nasonovia ribisnigri | reverse complement strand
CTAAACTTACCACAGTCGGCCATTTGGACTTTTTTAATATTATAGTCGGCCAAATCGATGTAAAGAAATTAAACAAAAAAAGTTGATTTTATAATTCAAATTGTACGTGTTTTACATGTCCATATGACAAATGACGATAGACATAATATTATATACATATAATAAATACAGATCATCGAAAAATAGCATTAAGTAAAGTAAAATAAACATAGTAATATGTAATATTATCGTATTTGACGTATTTCATTACGACTATTTTGAATTGTTATCTTTATTATTATTGTTTTGTATACCGCATGGTCCGTATGTCATAAACTCATAATATATGTAATACCAATACGCGCCGCGCGCCGCTAAATTATAATAGTCACCCGTAGTCCTACTGGACGCTGGTCAATCCCAGTATTTTTAGAATTTGTTATTATTGTAAATATTCTTTATCAACTGACAAAAAGTGACAATTGTGTTTTTCATTTATTTTATTTGTCTTTCTACTGTGTATCTGACATCTGTACGTGTCGCGTGTGCGCTGAAACGCCTGAAACTATAGTCACAACGCTTAAATTTCGCAACACCTACTAAATCGACTATCGACGTGAATAGGTAAGCGTTATTAAATGTTCAATTCATAATTTACTATTTACTAATAGCTTTAAACTTTTAAGGCATTCTGACTGTCTAAAGCCAAATTTTTAAATATGGGTAAACGAAGAAAAGTGCAATGTGAAAGTTGTGGAAGTATATTTGACAATGATTTTAAGACCAGACATGAGACAGCTTGTCACAATGGAAAACGTGTAAGAGTTAAGGAACCAGGGGCTCCTAAGAATCCGTTTGTTGCTGCGCTGAAAGCTTCTAATAAAAATGCACAAATGGCTTCATCAAATTTGTCGGAAAATGTATGTATTTAAAGTAACAATTAAAATATAATTATTATTAAACTAATACTTGAAGCTTAAAAAAATATTGGGTTAAATACAAATTGTTATATTGGTTATCTTAGCTTAGTTTTGAAACTGAGAATTTGTTAATAAAAACTTCTATTTAGTTATAAATTGAATTTTGAATAGTTTTGATTAGATAATGGCATAGGTACTTTAAATCTAAGCAAACTTGTTCTGTTATGTCCTTCAACTATTTAAAAAGCAAATATAATTTATTTTGTACAATACCTAACCAATGAATTATTTTGTTAGTTTAACTCAAAATTAAGTCCAACCTCTGATGTCCAGTTACCAATATCTGCTACCAAGCCAAGTGACAATACACATCTTTCTGAAATTGAAGTTATGGAAAACAATAAAACACAACAAGAAAACGAATTAAAAGACATTAATGAAGTTAATCAATGTGATTTCCCTAACCAAAGTTCAGAAACAAATTTAGAATGTTCAGATTTAACAGGAAACGTTTTTAGTTGTGCTGGGCAGTTTAAACATTTAATTGATTATATAGATATGTGTAAACCAATAATTCACCAACTTCATGAAGCTGAAATTGTAAATAGTTACAAATTTGTAATTGAAGTAAAAGATGCTATAAAACACATCCTTAAAACTTCTTCTTCTATAATGGACAAATGCAATATGTTAATGACACAGATGGATATAGTTTCAGAAAATATCACCGAAAAGGATACTGTTAGTAGTAAAGTACATCATGATCCAGGTCTAAGAGCTAAAATAACTTCAGATAATCAAAGACAATACCTAATCATGCTAGGTCCACATCAACCAAAATTAAACTTTTACCCAAAACGAGAAGCACATCGGTTTAATCCATCTTGGTATACCGAATACCCACATTTGGAATATAGTACGGCAAAAGATGCAGCTTATTGTTTTGTTTGCAGTTTATTTCCTGATGTAGCTGGTCGTCAAAAAAGTAAGGGATATTGGAACGAAATCGGCGTAACTGGGTGGAAAAAAATGAAAGGCTCCAGTGGTTTAAACAAAATGGGAAAATTACAGAAACATTTTACTTCTGAAGCGCACAAATCTGCATTAACTGATTATTGCAATTACATGAAAAAATCAAATAACATTGATGTTATGCTCGACAAAACAGTACGTGAGCGAAAAATTCAGGAAGAGAGCAATCAAAGTTTTCACAAAGAAGTAATTTGTATTTTACTGGATCTAACCAAAACCCTAGCTAGACAAGGTTTATCATTCAGAGGAAAAGACGATGATGAAAATGGAAACTTTAGACAAATTACGTATTTACTTTCTAGGCATTGTCCATTGTTAAAAAAATGGCTGGATGATTCTTGTTATCGACCATACCATTCTACGTATTTGAGTCCCCAATCTCAAAACGAGTTCATAACTATCCTTGGGTCATCAGTCAATAAAATTATTAGAGCTAAAGTTAAGGAATCCGGTCAGTTTTCTGTAATGGCCGATACAACACCTGATTTGTCACATACAGATAGGCTATCAGTAGTTGTAAGGTTCGTCAATAATGAAGGTACAGCAGAAGAAAGATTAATAGAAGTCCGTGAATCCTTAAATAAGACTGGCGTAGGAATGGCAAATGATATATTAGACACTTTGCAAAAGAATGAGTTGGATCCTGATAATCTTGTTTTTCAGTCGTATGATTTTGCCAGCAGTATGTCTGGAGTATTTAATGGCGCACAACAAAAATTAACTGAAATATTAGGTAGAAAAATACCTTACATTCCATGTCAGGCTCATAGAATAAACACATTCATTGAACATGGATGTGAAGCTAGTATTATTATATCCGATATGTTTTCAGTAATGCAAGAACTCTATGTATTTTTTTTTCGAGTACAAAACGATATTCACCATTATTGAACAAACTAGTTGATATTGAAATTGCATTGAAACTACGAAATTTGTCGAAGACAAGATGGACAGCGCGTGCTGAAGCAATTAAGTCTGTTTGGTCATCATTTAATGTAATTATCGAAGTTTTAGATGAGATAACAAATACCAAGGACAAATTTGATAAATCCACCAGAAATGCAGCATATTATTTATCAAAACGATTAATTTCTGTAGACTTTGTTGTAAGTATTCTATTTATGAAAAATGTTATGTATAAGATGAAGTTATTAACTGAGTGTTTCGAATCAACTGAACTTAACATCGCTGATGCAATCATATTTATGTCAAGTACTCTAGAATCGTTGAACATTATTAATTCTGACATAGATGGTATGGATAATCTTATAAATAGTTCAATTGCGTTTTTGAAGTCTTTTGATGTGGATGCTGAAAAAGAGTTTTTAGTTCGGCATAGACGCCGACTTGTACCTAAGCGCCTTGATAATAATAGAGATAATGCGGCTAATATATCATTTAAAACATTTTATAGGAAAGAATATAAATCTGTGTTGGACGAGCTCACGTCACTGATGAAAAATAATTTAGAAAGTTGCATTGGTACAATTAAACCATTATATAATATGTTCAATCCCCCTGTATCAAGGAATAACTTAAGTGAAACTGGAATTCAAGATGCAATGTCATTTTTACCTAAACAATTTGTTGTAGACCCGTTACATCTACAGGTTGAGTTAGAGGTACTTTATGACCAATGCAAAGAAGTGGAAACTGTTTCGGATGTAGCTGCTGTTTCGGAACAAACAAAGAAAATGCTTCCTATAGCCAATAGAATGTGTCGTTTACTGTGTACAGCTCCAGTAACTGTTGCTGGAAATGAGCGTTCGTTTAGCAAGTTGAAATTGATAAAGAATTACTTAAGAACAACCCAGAGTGACTCCCGTTTAAGCGATTTACTGTTACTTTCCTCGGAAAAGGACATAGTAGACGATATTAAGTTAGATCTTATTGCTAAACAATGGTCAATTTTAAAAAAAAGAAGGACTTGTATTTAATAACTTTTAATATCAATTGCTTTATTAATTGTTGTAAGTTCATCCTCCAAAACTCAATTGTATTATAGTACTTAATTATAAGTTTTAACAGTTTTAACTTTTAATATTAAAGTAAGAACATTGACAATATTGTAAAAATAAAAAATAAAATAAAAAAAATAAAACATATATTATACATGAATGAACTTTTTTTTTTTTAATAGTCAGTCGGCCAAATGGACTTAGTTCCCCCCCTAAAAATATGGCTTCGCTACGCCCCTGGTGGTAAGTCATCAGTAGGGTTCGGGACTTGTTGCATTTGCATATTGTTTAATAATGACTGCAGAATAGTCTAAGTAAGATATAAAATATATGTTTTAAGTAATTACGGATTGAAATACAAACATTTTAATAGCATATTTTCGCATAATTCACCGTTTTCTGAGTAAACCGCGTGTTCCACAAATTTTGGTAATTTAATTGTTATTTATACCATATTTACGCAGTTTTCGTTATGTTAAGTAAATTTATTTTAAAGGTAACATTATTTTTTTTTTACTTTCATGAGTCGGTCAATATAATATAATCGTAGAACAAGTTAGGACAAGGCAATAAGGGAAACCTAATTTTTAGATTTAATATTAAATATAGCTTTAATTAGCTAATGATATTTACGATTTACCACATTTATCAAAGGTATATAAAATAATTATAAACTTTAAATAAAAATTAAATAATTACATTTTTTCCAAAAAAAAAAATAAAATAAGAATTATAGTTGAATATTAAAAAGCTTAGTAATATTTTAGGAAATAATTTAATATTTTTTTGAGGGGCTATTACATGTTTTGGTGGGGCTAAGCACCCCCCCCCCCCTAGTTGCGCTTATGGATTGAAACTGTTTCAAATTTTAATGGTTACGGACTTACGGTTTTGGTTTTTGAGAACGGTTTTCTACATTTTTTGATATTGGTTTAGGTTTTAAGGGTAAATGGACATTTCCCCCCTGTCTTCTTTTGGTGTAGTGAGACATTTTTCCGCTTGATACATTTTTAATGCGGAATTTTACTCCCATTTTTTATTTCAATAATATTATATTATATATTTATATTATAATCCTTTGTTCATATTTTTTTTTTTTTTTGTACAAACTGTGAACAATAAAATAATAATTAATAGGTATTTAAAAAAAGTTAAGAAAAAAATAAATGTAATACATATAAATTATTAATAAATCTTTAGGAGAAAGATAAAGTCGAATCCGATATTAATAAATAAGACGGGAGACTAACTTTTATTAATATTGAGGAAAAACACCAATACCAATTAAACAAGAATAATATTAATCTATTATTAGGTATGCTTATCTGACTATCTGAGTAACAATAATGAGGTAGATAAGTAGAAAGTGTAGGATTGATTATTTGATTACTTAACCCATATAATAAATAATAATTAATACAAAATATAAATTACAAAAATTCCGACATAAAAATGATACAGTTTGCACAAAATTCTTTATTTCTGATCCTTAACAAATTCCTGAACACATTTTTTAGCTTCTGTTCAAAAATTTTATTTTTTTTTTTTGTAAAAACTGCACTAGTTTGGATATTTAACAATTTAATATTTGCTTGTGAATTTAATCTCTGGACTCTGGAATGCTTAAATTAACATCCAAATATTAAGATGCCGAGTTCTTATCAAACATTTAAATTCATTATTGAAACATTCACTTATATTATTTATTCTACCTGTAGTTTTCTTTGTACCTAGCCACCTAGGCTTGTAGCATAATGTATTAATGTACATTGTACATTAATACATTATAAATTATAATATTAGTAATGGTAATAATATTGTTAGCATAATATATAATATTACATACGTTTCTTAACATATTTCATCTGTCAATAAAGCTAAACCTTTCATCACGCCGACTATCTGACGAACATTTCCATTTTCCTTATATTTTGTAGCTAATCCTATGTTTTGAACTTTACGCCAAATACTTTGAGAAAGATGATTATAACAACTAACCTAACCGATATTTCATCTGTCAATAAAGCTAAACCTTTCATCACGCCGACTATCTGACGAACATTTTCATTTTCCTTACATTTTGTAGCTAATCTTATGTTTTGAACTTTACTCCGAATACTTCGAGAAAGAAACCGATATCTCATCTGTCAATAAAACCATTGCTTCGTTTGATAAATTAGACTTGTCTCCTGTGAACAATTTGGAAGGAGTATCAAACTTGTTTTGAGCTTTAGTATTCATATTCAACATTAGGTACTTCTACTTGCGCTGGAGACGGTGTATGGTTCTTTTTAAATTTTAAACCATATATAACTACCAAACCACTACTAAACTGCTTTTAACAGTTATTATATAAAATCTTCACTCAATGCTCATGACAATGTAAGATTGTATAAGAATGTTATCTTAATAGTATTAGCAATTGATTGGGTTTTGGACACAATTTTAGATTTCAATGTTACCCACTTAATTCAGTACAAAAGTAAAAAAGTACTAGTACTACTACTAGGTACCTATAGCCAAATATACTATTATACCATTATATTTTATTTAAAATTCTATTTTTAATCAACTTGTTTTAAAATATTATTTATTAATTTTTTGTTAAGAGGACGTCGCACCCGCATGTGTTGTCTCCGTCACATATACGACATACCAAATTTCGGTTCGCTAGTTTCAATAGGGTGCTGTCAGTTTTGATATTAGACTAAATTGACCTATTATCAAACTTTGAAGTAATAACATTATCTGTGTACTCTCGTCTTTCTTACTCTCTCGGTCTTTTACGATATTTCAATTTTTAAGTGAGATATGGGTATAGGGTATGTAAAGTATTAATATTTTTAAATGCTCATAATTCACGTCAAAAACCAACGAGAGAACATATAAAATGTTGTTACCTAATAGTTTGATAATAGGTCAATTCACTCTAATATAAAAACTGACAATACGCTATTGAATCTAGCGAATGAAAATTTGCTATGTCGTATGTGTGTAAGACGGAAACACATGCGGATGCGACGTCCTCTCAACATTTTTTTTGTAAACTGGGACAGTATTTACAAAAAAAAAATATATAAATATGAACAAAGGCTAAAAAATATGTTAACGATTAATAATGTAATATTATTAAGCCCAAATCCAACTGAAGTCAAGTATCTTGGAATTACCCTTGACAAGAGACTAATCTAGGGTCCTCATTTAAAATCTAAAAGAAAAAAATTAAACAGCCGACTACACCTCCTACAACCAATAGGTACTTAAATCCAAATTATCCCCACACACAAAAAATATTATAAATAAATCTCTCCTAAGACCCATGTGGGCTTATACCATTCAAATTTGGGGTTGCGCAGAACCCTCGCAACTAGTCGCAAGTCCGCACCATACAGGCTTTCCAATCAATAGCACTTTGACTCGTCACCTCTGCACCCTGGTACACATCCAACGATACACTGCATAACGATCTAAACATTGAAACAGTCAGCCAGTTAGCTTCAAAACACTACTCTAGATTCCACTCTAAATTATCTACACATCCAAACCTAAAAATCTCATCACTCTCATGCAAAACTCTTTCTGGAAACCCTATACGTCGGTTGAAACGAAAATGGTGTAGAGACCTACTCAAATAAATCCCCAATAAAAAACTTCAGGTTGGGTTCTATCAATGGATGGCCTCCCTCCTCATATTAATCATATCACCTGTAAATTATCATCATATTTACTTATTGTGCTCCACTAGCATAGATTGTTTATTTTCAAATAAAAAAAATGGAGGGGGGGGGGTAATGTCCACATCAAAAAGTTTATCGGGGTGGAAATGTCCTACTACCCCGAAAATAGCCGGGGGAGAAATGTCCCCTTTAAGATTGGTTTTTCAAATTTGTTTGTATCAAGAAAAGAACGATTTTTTTTGTGGTTTTGGTTAGGGGTCTAATAAAATAAGTCCCATTCAATAGTACCTATGCCAATCATATTTAGGTAGGAATATATCATAAAACTCTCAATTTAATTTTCAAGGAAGTGTTCTAGAGTCAAGACACTTAATTATACCCACCTTCACAATCATTATTATAAACTCTAAATCAATTATTATTTAGTTACTAGTAAACAATGACCCTAAGAATTTTCACCCAATACCCATACAGTGCCATACATATAAACTTTTTGAAAGAATGCGGCTTAACTGTTTAGTACCCTTGTGGTTAATGTATTAATTAAAGAACAAGCTGGTTTCCACCCATGAAAATTATGTATAGAACAAATACTCAACATGACCGAAACAATCGAAAATGTTTTTGAAAAGAAGTCACAGATGTAGCCAAGCCCGATCAGAGATATTTTAGGGGCAGCTGATGCTTTATGTTTTGTTTTAATGAGTAATTAAAAACATATTGCTTTTGAATGAAAAAACTAAAATTCACCATGTTGTATACAAATGCAATGTATTACTCATTACTGTACTAGTGTCATATTTTATTATTTTAATAAAATATTAACTGTTTTTTTGTCTTTAGAACTGTATGAAGTCAGACCTCTTCATAACTAAGTTACTAGTCAGGCCACCTCACATTAAAAATAATATATTTTATTTAAAAATTCATATTTACTCAGGTACCTAGTATTATAATGTTTCTACACAATTTACCTTTATATTAGAGAATTGATTTGCAATAATGTTTATTAAAAATAATACATTTTTTTGTTGTTGTAAAATTTCAATACATATCTATGCATGAGTTTCCTAATCTTTATTGTATAAATATAAAAACGGTTTTAAATGACAGAAATTAATAAATTAATGTTTAAAAATGTGGTCATGAATGATTTAATAACTATTATGTCTACACTACTTATTTCTATCAATAGTAAGTCCTCTTCCCTTGGATGGTTGCTTTGAGTTTGCATTTAATTGGTTTTGGTTATTACTTTGAACTTGGCTTATAATGCCTCTGCCACGACTTGCATTCTTACACCAGCTGTTAACATCCGGCACAGGAGGTGTTTTTTGAATATTTTTCGAATCACCAAGTGGAGGAAAGTTGTCTTCTTTATTTGTTATAGTTTTCATATTTGTATTTGCTTTATATTCTGGTTTATTCCATATTGGTTTTTGAATAACAGTTGCTAATTTACCTTCAAGTGCTGGAAAACTATTGGGCCCTAAAGTTTTTGGTTTATTTATTTCCCTATCATTGTCATAATTTGCAGCAAATTTAGAAATATTAATTTTATCAAAATGTTGTTCAAATGGAATCTCTGTTTTAGATAAATCAAAATCATAATGACAACCAGATACAAGTCCTATATCCAAATAGCGACAACAATGAGCTGACAAAATGTTTATCCACTTGCACACAAAATAGTTACTACAACAGTGAACATATTCAAGTTTTTCATGAAAATTACAACCAAGTGTATTAATTGTACTTAACACATCTTTAGATAAACTATCGGTAGCCATTGCAACAGAAGGTAAAGCTAAATCATCTGTATCGGGATGTTTAACTTTATAACATGCATTTTTCAGTTCCATAAACAGTTTATCCAAATGGTAAACCCTAATAATATTATTGAAGTCAGTTCTTTCAGCATCCTTTACTGCACTTTCAAATAACTTATATAAGCTTGCACTAGTAATCATCAATTCATTTTCAATAGGTGTATGTGCAGTATAGACTGGTGGCATGTCTAATGCTAAGTCATTTAGCACAGTTCCATCAACTTCTCTGTTCAAGATAAAACCTAAAGAATTACCATACATTTGAACATTAGTTTGAAAAATAATAATTTATTTTATCATTTATACTTACCAATAACTTTTAATAATATTTCTGTGTAATTAGTGGGAAACATTGAGAATATGTTAATCTTATGATTATTAGCGGCATGATTGTTAATATCTGCCGTAGGAGCTCGCGGAGCATTTGTTCTGACTTGATCAAATCCAACTAGTTGATGAAATATACGTATCAAGCCTTTTTCTAAAGAAAATTCAGCCATGGATATCTCAGCAGGAAAATAAAATCCTTCATTTTCACACGTATAAGGGTTTATATGAATCAAAATGAATTTTTGCTTGGGAAGATAATGACTGGCTGGTTGCATGCTAAGCAATACATCTATATATGAGTACATAGCATCTGTTTGTGATTTATTCTCATCTGATTGTTTATGAACGTCTTCTATATTTTCACCAATCGAAGTAAATTTGCCTATTTTTACATCACTTTTCATCTTTCTGCCTTTTATCTTATACTTTTCTTTCATATTATCAGGCATTTCTTCCCAATCTTTTTTGCAATACTCTGACATTTCAGCCATGCTTACTTTAACCCCTTGATTTATTAATTTCTGCCGAGTCTCCATCATGAATACTGAATAGCCATTGTAAGTTTTCTTTTTAGGAGCCATTTCTAGAATAAAAATATATATAAATTAGTAAATAATTAATGGATTGCATGTTAAGAATTGTATTTTAATTTTATCCATGCATCTACCTAATTGAAAATATATAATATACTGTATTATAAGTTAGGTATGCAAAATATTGAAGGTATAATATTAGTTTTCATGTTTTTTAAGTATATTTTATTTTGAAAAATTTTTTTTTGCTTAAATACAAAAATCTAAATAAATTATAACATTTTTTTTATACAAGGTGATATTTATTATACAATTTTTTTTTAAATAGGTAATATTTAATAATTTCTTTTTTCATTATTAAATATTTTAAGTTGACTCCTTTTTTTAATGACAGCATATATTTTAGATTCAAAGCTGAGAAATGCATTAATTGATCTTACTTTGTTTTGTTTTACTGTATAGGCGCTGTACCAATAACCTAAGAGGGGAGACCCCCTACCCTTTTTATCTTTGGGTGGGGTCAGTGGGTACCACCTGACCCTATAAAATAAGTATGTATGGTCAGCATAAATATAAAAGATATGTAGCCATGTATGATATAAAATATAGAGGGAAATAATTTTTGCCCACCACAATTTAATCTTAGTTAGACACCACTGTTACTATAGTTTGTAAGTTTATATGATTTATCATTTATAGTAGAAATTATGGTTTGATCTTCAACTTTAAGGGTGGTATCTGATAAACAATTTGATCTAGTTGATACTTGGGGTTAGTGTTTGAAAATTTCATGAAATTTTATATCGTGAAATATATCAGTATTTTAATACATTTTTTTTTTAAATAAGTTTTATATTTTCATCAATTACTTTTATAATTGTAATTTGTATGGTATATTTATACCTAACCTTTTGTTCACTTATAATTTTCTCTCTAATACCTAACTGTTAAGCTATATTATTTAATAATTTAAGTATTGGAAGCTAAATAAAAAAAAATTCAAATTAAATATACCTAACCTTTGTTTACACTATAGTAATATGCCAACCATAGCGCTCATGTTTCATTAATATTTGTATTACAAAAACTTTCAATGTTTCATATTTTTTTACTACAAACATTACTAGGGTGGTAAAAATTGAAAATTCCCAGTAGTTTTCAAAATAATTGTGAAAACCAAAAAATAAATTTTCTTATTTTGTTGTAGGTAATTCAAAAACAAATAAGCGTTGATATTTGATAGTTTCTCAACATGTTTATTTATATAAATGTCAATATTTTTTTTTATTTGGCTAAAAGGATTGAAAATCTAATACAAGCAGGGTGGGCAGTATCTTAGATATAATTATATGAATTATTGAGTATCATGTATCACGGTGTATTTTTGTCAATGTACCTATCAAGTATTTCATAAAATAATTTTACCAAAAGATACTCAATACAATTCGACAAGATTGAAAATTAATATTTAATACTAAATAAAGTACCTATTATTTTAATATTTATTTTGCGACTACAAATTCAGGCAAGTAATCAATCATAGGCAATAAATCATAATATATAGTTATATCTGTGACACACGCACTTTTTATGGGACTTTACGTCTTTACTGTAAGTCTGTACCTGATGTCCTTATAAGACATCTGTAATTTGTATATGTATCCTTTTCACATGATTATTTTGTTTTATTATTAGTATAATATAGTCAGTATAAGATTCGGTGAGGATGTACTAGACTATCATAAAGGTATGGTTTTTTTTGTTATAAAGGTATTATACTATTACCATAACTGAACAGTATTAATTTTATTTTTATTATTTTCTTTGCTGTTCCCATTACTTAAGTAAGTGATTATCCCCAAAATAATAAAGATAATTTATAAACAACCTGTGACTAATTTTTTATTCAAGTGTACCGTGTATCTAATATGGCAATACTCCAAAGCCAAGTATCTAGTATCGCAATAGTGCTTTTTGAGTATCTTGACCATCCCTGAATACAAGCAACCTCATAAGTCAATTATTATTTATTAATATATATAGGGTGATTCTTTTATCAAACAACACTCATCATTTGAAAAGTATTGAAAGTGTTGTTTGATAAAAGAATCACCCTGTATACCTACAAATTAAAAAACATCAAAAATACAGTCACATAAATAAAGAAGCACTATTTCTTTTTTTATAGACAGAAATTTGCTAACCATCTCACTGCTCCAGGCGTACTATTACATTCAAAACATTAACACCATTCACTGCTCTAGACATACGATCACAATACTTTTTTTTTAAATATGATCATTTGCCGGTAATCTTACAACTTTAGATAACCTTGGTTCGTATTGTTTAAAAACTTAAATAATTAGATCATAAAGATCTCAAAATTTAAATTTAAATTAAAAAAAATAAAAAATAATTAATATTTAATTTTATGTAGCACACACAGGTTGCAGTGCTTAAAATTTCAATAGTGTAACAGTAAAAGGGGTTAGATAAAGTTTTTAGTTTGTTATTTTGTTGTAATTTAAAATATTATTTGCAGGGAGTTATTACTTATATTATGTTTCATAATAACCAACCATATTTTGATTAATTTTAAGCATACTTATATATTGTATTATTAATGCAGTGCATTTTTATTGTGCCAAGAGTTGATATCTAACTAAATCGAAATTCCTTTAAACTAATATACCATCAAATAAAAGTTTTCAGCAACTGTTACTAATGTAACTCACTCTTATCTTATTCGGTAGAAAAATACATATTTATTTAAAAAAAAAAAAATTGTCCTATAAATTGTCCTTATAGTATTCAGTCCTTGTTATTTACTATGTTAACATTAAAACAGTTGAATGAGATACGTAAAATCTATAAACCATATATTTATAAACAAGAACTGCGTATAACATTAGCATTATAAGATTTGGGAAACAGGGAAACATGACTAAATAAATCATTAGATAATCTAGTGTACTATTTGTTTTTTTCTCTTTCAAAATACTCAAAACACATGCACTCAAAATAATTCTTATAGTTTCCAATTTATCTATCCGAGTAAAATCACTTATATTAAAAATTACAAAAGCAATCTGTAGTGTAGTGATTGTAAATAATTAATGAGCATCCCTTAAATGTATACGATGGCTCAGTTTCTACCAATTAGTATAAGGTTTAGTGTATGTACATACAAAGTGCACTCTTGTATGTGTATTGTACACTTAATAAACAAAATACCTATATAAACTATTATCTAAATACTAAAATTAAAAATAAATAATAATATTAATGGTAACAAATGCTTTGAGTTTTTATAATCTAACCTGATGGATTTACGATGATTGGCTATTTAAAATAAAAAACAATTAAAAGTTATATTTTGTAAATTCCGTATTTTCAAGACTAATATTTTGCATTTTTGCGGTGCACATTCCGCCTTTCACTAGCAACAGATAGCCTCAGTCCGTCGTGGTCTACACTCCGCGGTACAGAGTGTGGTTTATCTGATATTACCACTATACCGTTGTTACCGAACTTAAAATTGTATTATTTTTAGGTTATGTTCATTTTATATCACTATCATAGTATCATTGAGAGGAGTAAAAAATTGGGAATTCAGAATTTATTGTGATTAACGATTATGATATCTATCAAATAAAAATTGAAATGCTGAATTGATGAAGATATTCAAAAAAACAGAAATGTAGTTACTAGTTTACATTTTTCCCTGTTGAAACTATTTTTTTATATTCTTCTGTTATTCTAAAATAAACAAAATGATTAGTGTACATCTTATTTCATTTGTATGTTTGCATTTTGCGACTTTTAGTAAGTTTATTCAAGAAAATTATTAACTTAATAAACTGTATTATATGGAAACTAATTCTTTTTAGCACTATTGAATTGTCTTTCGGTCAAAGATCAAATGTATGCTAACATCATAGCGGATAACCCATGTTTTCTTAGGCTAAATGGAACAAACCAATTTGGGTGTACTTGTAAGTTATATTTTAAATATATGTAATGATGGTTCGCTAATTATTTTTCAATTTTTTAGCTTCAAGATTTGGAAATGTTGGAACTTTACATTTGGTGACAAATTCAACTGATTTAAATTGGTTATTTAATGAAGGAAAGGCTGATCCTTACACTGTAGCATTAACGCCAAAAATGTTTAATAGGTGATATTTATTTACCTTTTTATTGTAATTATTTATGCTTTTAGAGTATGTGATTTCAAACAGCATGTGTGATGTGGTAACCACAAGTGTTGTCTCCGTCTTACAAGTGTGTAACATAACAAATTTTGGCTAAAATGCACTTTACCACCCCATGCAAATTTTTCGATTTTTTTTTTTGGAACTGACTAATATTAACTGTGTAAGAACAATGGTGCAATCAGAATTTGTCGGTCAGACTTAGTTTCAAAGTTATAGCCTTTGGAAGTTAGCAATTCTGCGTTTTTTACGCGTGAGTACAACGCTATGTTTCACGATTTCTTCTTTTTTTCTCGAAACTTATTAATGAGTATTATTTAGTTTTACGCCTAAAATGCCCTATATTGTTGTTGTTACTTGCGTTATTCACGCACGGTACCAATCAAGCTAATTTTGAATTTATAAATATTAGTATTTATATAGATTAATATCAAAACACACAAATGCTTTTAATAATATAATGAGTTTATTAATATCTATTAATTATTTATTATATAATATAATATCTATTAATTATTTATTATATAATATAATATCTAAATGTAGGTTTCGTTTTCACTTACTTCATCCTCATTATCGTCACTATCATTAGTATCATTAGCGTATGGGGCCGTAATTGGGTTGTAAAGACTACCTGCAATTCTTAAAAATTCAGTAAATGGATCGATATTTAATGCCTTACATTGTTTTAAAAACATAAATTTTGAAAGGTATCCAGCTATAAATGTTTTTTAGATTCTGAGCGGAGCGATGAATGTATTGGTTTTACAATGATGTGTGTTTTTTTTTTTTTTTTTTTTATTTTTTTTTTTTATTTTTGTGTCTGTCATCACGTTTAAGGACAGAAAAAATGCTTCGATTTTCTTCAATAGTACCTTTTCTGATAGGAAAGTGAATCTAGTTGGTACTTTGGGGGGTCAAAAGTCAAAATTTCCCAGTAGTTTTCATGAGCGCCTGGAAAAACAAATGAAAAATTATGGGAAAAACGGGAATTTTTACGGAAAACCAATTTTCGACAAAATCGATTTTGGTTTTTGGTATAACTCTAAAAGAAATGACCGTAGAGACATGAAATTTTGACCGAATGTTTATATAAGCATTTTCTACACATCATATCATTTTCAAAATATTCTGACTTATTTTGAGCTGTTAACGGACATTTTCAGTTTCCAATTTTTTTAGTTTTTTTTTTCTATAAATGTCAATAAAATTTTATTTGTTGGGTAAAAAATCTTGAAAATTTAATAGTAGGCTTCTAATATATAGTTTCAAAGGCAGATGAAAAATATTAAAAATCCGTAGTCACAATTTTTTTTTATAGGTAATCAAAGTTCAAATTTTGACAAAATACGTAAAAATGACGAAAATGTGCAATTTATTTTGAGTTAGAAATTCATAAAATTTTTCTTTTTAAATCTAAGGTTTGAAAATGTAATACAAGATTCCTCATAAGTTTGCCTAATTTTATCAATAAAAAAAAGTTTATAAGCAAGTCATAATAAATTTTTATGAGCATTTTAAGTTCAAATTTGTACAAGATTAGATATTCACTCGATTTCTCATGTAGCGATTTTCTTATTTTGTTGCAATTCAAAACAAATAACTGTAGATGCATGAAAATTTCACTGAATGTTTATATAAGCTATTTCTATACACCATCTAATTTTTAATATATTTTGACTGTTTTTCAGTATTTTACGGACGATTTCAATTTTCAAATTTTTTAGTTTTTTTTTCTATTAATATCAATTACATTTTATTTGTTGGGCCAAAAATAATGAAAATTTAATACAAGGCTCCTGATATATTATTACAATGGCAATTGAAAAATATTAAAAATACATAGGCACACATTTTTTTTATAATCATTTAAAGTTCGAATTTTGACAAAATTTATCAAAATCTCGAAAATTATCAATCATTGTAATTAAACAATTATAAAATGTTCAGTTTTCTTAACTAAGGATTGAAAATTTAAAATAAAGATTCTAATAAATAGTACATACTGTATTCAAAAAATCTAAAAAATATTTAAACACAGTTATTTTTTATAGACATTTTAAGTTCAAATTTGGACGGAATTACATATTAAAATTAATTTTAACGAGTAAAAGTATATATTATAATATTTTTATAGCATCACTGATAATTTTAGGTTAATAATTAAATAATATGAATGATATTAATTCAACTTAGCAGCTACCGTATAATAACAATATCAATATAATTTAAAATATCCTAGACTGACATACCGTCTCCGCTCAGAATCGTTTTTCTTATACAATGATATTATATCATTGAATTCAAATTTAATACCATCCATTATAGTACAGTGATCTACTTGTAGCCTACTGTACAGCGGAGCGACATCCACTTGACCCCCTTTTTTTTATTATATTGGGGCAGTGAATATTTTGCATGTCGCCATAATCCCTCAATCGTGTTAGTGTGTTGATTAGTATCTGGATCTTTAAAGTTAATACTGTGATTAACTTTAAAATGCTTATAACCTTCGTCGTTTAAACAATCATATGCCTAAAAAATATAGTACCTAATGTATTAATTTTATATTCATACATATTTGTAAAATACATACTTTCCAGCAATCAGAAATTATTGTAGTATTTGGTAGAATCCAATCTTTAATAATTTTTAGTAAAGTTTCTTTATCCCTTTTTTCAACTGGGACTAAAAAGCATCGATTAGTGCCCCGCTCAATGCCTCCAAATACCCACTGCCCTTCTACATGATGGCCTCTATGGTATTTACGTTTGCCAAATTTGCTTTCATCAATTTCTACCTCAACAAATTCACCTCCGATTTTATTTTTCTTTAAAAGCATATGGTCAAAAGTAACCTCACGACAAAAATTAGCCCAATCAACCATCGTATGTCGACTTATGCTTAATTCTTCCATAATGAATGTTTGATTAGTTTGTTTTATCCACAGATAAGTTAATAAAATAATTTTGGCAATTGATAAGTGAGAATTTGAAAAAAATGTGTTACTTCTTATGGAAACCTCGTATTCACATCTATTCGATTTCTTATATCGATCCGTGTATTTTTCACGGCATCTAGAAATATATGTAATACATACATAATATTACTATAGAAGTTCCTATGGTAAATAATTTCATTTAATATAATATATATGTATATCTAATTTACCTCCAAGAATATACGTCTTTAACATGACTTCGATCTACGAGTCGTAATTTGTGCCCTCTAGGACATAAATAGTCACCTTCTCTTGGAATAAGACCCCAATTCTGGAGCTGCTCTACAATATTGGAATTGAGAGGATCACTTAACTCACAGTTAAAAATTTTAAAAATTTTAATTAAATTATATGTTTCCATGTTAAATAAAAAAAATCTAGTATGCAAACATGAAAGGTAAACTTTACTAGAACACAGCACTTGGTGTAATGACATTTTAATTGTGTATTAAGTTTCCCTAATAATATATTATATAATAATATAATCTAAAATAGTATTTATAATATAATCTAAAATCGTATATTATATAATATTAATATCTAAATTCGTATTTATAATTAAATGATTATTCTAATTAAATTATTATTAGGTATAATGTGAGTATTTGGATACACCAAGGTTAGCTATTTCTACTTATGTAGACGAAGGAAGTGACAACTTGTACTAATTTAAATGGCAATGTTATACGAGAGGTCCGAAGGACCTCGAGTTGTGCCTTGTGCAACTGAAGCCACTATACACTTATGTTACTTTTTAATTGACCACCGAGTCTGGCGTACGTAGCCGGTAGGCAAATGGAGGTCCTAGGCAAAGATTAGGTGAGGTTAGGTTAGACAGCTACCAGACAGCTACTGTACTTGTTTTAGTAAGGTTAAGTCATTTTATTAGGTCACTTGCTGCCCGAAGGGCAGGTATGCTGTCCCCCCCGCGACCCCGTAGGGGTCGCTCCCCTCCCCTCCCCCCCAGGTTAACTATTTTAGTCCCGGGGGGTTTGGGGGCCGAGCCCCCATCTAACGAGAGGTCCGGAGGACCTCGAGTTTGGCGACCGGAGCCGGCAGGCGAAGGGAGTCACTAAAATAAATACTTATATTATTCATATTTCATAATGAAATTTAAGTGTATAACTTAGTTAAATTAAGATTATTCTCCTGACCAATAAATTCTGATTGTATCACCATTCTTAACTCGTTCAATTTCATAAGTTTCCAAAAAATAGAACATCAATATTTGTAATAGACGCAGTAAACTAGAGTGAACGCGTATGCGTAAATAACGCAAAATTGCTAACTTCCAAATGCCATAACTTCGAAACTAAATCCGACCGACAAATTCTGATTGCACCATTGTTCTTACACAGTTAATATTAGTAAGTTCCAAAAAAAAAATTTCTGATGTAATGAGGTCGTATCCTGAAGTTTTATGATGCACAGATTTTCAGATAAACTCAACTTCACGGGTGTGATATATTTTGGTGGAAGGGTAAAAGGTAGCGGACTTGATGGGAAGTAATTTATTTAATCTATTTTGTTGTGAGGTATGATGTAATAATGTGGTTGGAACGTTGAGTGTAAAAAATGTTTGCTTTTTCTAAGTCATTGATAAGCCATGTACCGCTAGGCTTTCTCAGAGGGGCATTATACTATTTAAAGATACGATAATTATTTAGGCAATCTCATAGGCTTTTTATTATATTTTAATTTTAAAGTAGGTTATGAGTATTTTAAAATGTACAAACAATTTACAATTTTAAAATATTCATAACACACTTTTAAATTAAAATATAGTAAAAAGCCTATGAGATTACCTAGATAATAATCATACCTTTAAATTTTATAAGAGGTCAATTCTCCTTAGTTTTTAAACAGAGCTTAACGTTTTCTGCTAGCATAAAATTTGCTATGTTATGTACTTGTAAGGCGGAGACAACACATGAAGGTGCCATGGCCTCTTAATATTACTTCTAATTATTAATTGCATGTAAAGACTAATAAGTATCTTAGGATTAAATACACATTATTAATGTTCTAAATAATTTAAAATTAAAATATTTATCCTGTTTATTTGCAGAGAGGTTTTACAAAGCATTGAATTGAGTGCTAAAGTAAATGGTATAATGTTACTAATGAATGGTACTGAAAAAGAAGTAATAAAAAATGATAATTTACAAAATACTGGATTTAGCCCAGAAGATACATGTCCTAACCGTTATTCAGATGTTAATAGTTGTCCAATTAAACCATGGAACCCTTATGGTACTGATATTCTTTTAAAAAGTTGGAGTTTCCCCATATTTGTTGTTTACGATCAAAACACTATCAAAAATGTTATAGATGTAAGTATAATCAATTTGTTACTTTAAAAATTATCACCATATAAACTAGATGTTTATTTATCTAGGGACTCGTCTAATTTAACAAAGCTTATCGTTAATAATCAAATAAAAATCTGGTAAAATACCCTGTTTCAAGAGAAAACATGTCAGTTCACTAAATCAATATTTTTGTCTAAAGGCCTGCACATATTGTAGCTCTAATAACGGTAAAATACAACTGTTTACCATCGTAATGGCATGACCAAAACAATTGAATTTTACAGCCACCACTTTAATATGTGCGGGCCTTTATAATTGTTACAATATAATATTTTAGCAAAGCAATTAATTTATTAGATTTTAAGTTTATAAGTTTAAACAAAGATACTGAACTTGATATATTTCAGTTATTTAAAAAAAAAAGTTAATATTTTATTATTAAAGGAACAAAATGTAGTATTATTATTGTACAGAGTCCCTATTTTGTGTAGGTTATTTATTAAAATACATTAGTTAGTATGTTAATGATAAGTAAATAACATATATTATTTTTCCAGTGCTTTAAGAACCATAATTTACCTTTAAATAATCAGAATGATCAATCTTTATGTGCTCTTGAATTGAAGTCTCATATGTATGCTGCTGTAGATTCCAAAACGTGTTTGAGACGAACAATGATGTCATACCAAAATATAAGACCAAGTAAATAGTTAAAAATGTATTATTTTTTTTTTTTGTATGGCGCTGTTTAACTGGAGTAGCCTCATTCTACCTAGTAAACCATTTTTAGAGGTACTATATAATGTCATTACTGCCATACCCAAGGGGATAGTGATAATTTTCTCTAACTATGTCCCCTTGACCAGATAGAAGGAAAAACCTATGACTGGGTTATTATATTGATTTATTGTAATAAATTATTAATATTGTAAATTTGTTTAGTTAAATTCTGTGATCCGCTGGGTGATAAGAATGTGTATTGGTCTTTAAAAGAACTACGTCCAAATACACCAGCTCAATCTGTTGCTATTGTTGCTGCACGGTTGGATGCTACATCTATGTTTCAAGATTTAGCTCCTGGTGCTCTGTCAACAGCTACATCAATTGTGACATTAATGACTACTGCCAATTTAATTTCAGAAATGCTTTCATACAATGATGCCAACAACTTCTGTAAGTTTTTAACTAATTTTTTTTACCAAATTGTATTAATGGGACTCTAGTCGGTTTTTTCAAAAGTCAAAAATAATGTAGTTTTAACCAATCTAAACATACATTTATTTTAGTAAGAAGGCTGCAGTCAATTAAAAAAGTCGTTTATAGACCAAAAAGCCGGAAAAACTGAAGAAATTTGGTATGACTTATTTTCATTGATTACCAAGTTGATTAGGTTTCCATCGAAGCTATTTTGGATATCTATTTTTCCAGCTGTGATATCCATGAATAAATATATATGATATATTTGTATTAATACATTCACATTTGATTTATCAAATGAATAGATAAACTTATTAAAATTTAAAACCCATTATGACACTTACAATAACTGGAATATGAAAAATCGTCTCGATAGAAACATAGTAAACTTGTTAATCAATCATAATCTGTTTACAAAATTTAAATCCGTCAAACCAAATTCCTCCAGTTTTGTCTAGCTTATTGGTCTTAAAGTGAATGTTTTTTCAGTGAATAGAGCCCCCTTAAGATAAATTGCCTAATGTTTAAAGCCTAAAGTCAATATTAAAAAAATAATTGTTTGTTATCGCCCTACTCCACACTGTTTAAAATATATTTTTCATCTTCTGGCAGTCTTAATTTAAAATAAAAAATGTATGATTCCAATTATTATGTATTTTTATGTATCACATCTGGTTAGGTTTAGTATGTGATCTATTTACAGAAAAAGAAGAAATACATCTAAGTTTTGATTTTACATTGAAATTCATTTTATTATCGTAAATATGTATCAATGAATCATTTCATATTTGAGATATATACTAAATACTATCATTCAATTTTTAAAACATATTGATGCAACAAATTAAAATTAAAACAATAATCAAGAAATTACAATTAACACCTAAAGGATCTTTAGGAAATCTTCTTTTTTTTTCTTGTTTATTTATCTGTAATTATAAAATATTAATTATTATCTATGTTTATAATAAATATATTATTATATACTTTTATAGTTGTAATTTAAAGTTTTGTTAGGGTTAATAATAAATGTCTGAGTATGGGAGAAAGTTATAGTAACAGATTGATATCAAACATATATATTTTAAAGAAAACTACATTGACATTTATTACTTTTATACCTCCAATGAGGAATATATAAAAAATATTGTTTTGTATTTCAATCATTGTGGTATCTTTGTTTAATTGAGTGGTCCTCAACGATAGGGTTGTGACCCAACTTGATACCAACACTACAAAGTTGAGAATCACTGTTCTATGTTAAATCACTAATTATAATATTATGCATGTATGCAGCATTATTTTTCAATGTTAAAAAAAAAGGACAAAATAATAAACACTGATACAATAATTTATAGGTACAAAATATTAATTTTCATGTGATGTTTTAAATTTAAATTGGAAATATAACCATAAACTATATTTTTTTATATACAAAGGGGATGGATACCACACCAAGATTTGTTGTTTCTGTAATACAAATTCAAAATATAGCAAATTTATGTTGAGTAGTTTTTGCATAAATTTACTTTGTTATCAGTCTTAAACCAAATGTAATAGAAACATGAACCATATTATTTTCTTACCGTCTATTTTTTATAATCTAATCATTTCTGGTTTGAACAAAAATTAATATTTTCAGCACGGAATATTATGTTTATTTTATTTAATGGAGAAGCTTATGATTATATTGGATCAAGTCGAGTGGTCTATGATATGTTAGACGGAAACTTCCCAAATGATTTAATTAACCTCAATCAGAGTCATATTGGCTTGTTTGTAGAATTATCACAAATACATTATGATAAAGAAGTGGTTTTTTATCGTCCAATCAAAAATAATGTATGTATTTAATATTTATTATAAATCAAAATTAAAAAATTATTTTTAAAATGTTATTGTTATATTTTAGGCTAGTGAAAATGTTATGAATTTCATGAATATATTTAATAAGAGTCTTTCTGATGATGGTTTTTCTGTTACTGAATCAAAAAGCACATCTATACCACCATCATCACTACATTCTTTTTTAAAACTAGAACCCAATTTTCCGGGTATAGTATTAACAGGATTTAAAGACCAATTTAAAAATAAGTATGTATTAATTTTATTTTATTCTTTATTATTGTGAAGTTTGCATTTTAATTGATTGTATAATAACTGTTAATTAATGCTAATAATTCTGTTGCATATTGTGTCACATCTTAACATTTAAAACGTTTAAAGAATGGATTGAAACTTAGTTTACATATATTTTTTGATTTAAGTACAACTAAATAACTTAAATCTTTATTCTTTATTTAAATATCTAACTAAGTCCAAATTTGAACTTAAATGTCTATAAAAAACAAACTGTATGTCTGTGTTCGTATATTATTTAGAATAAATTGTTACTTTATAAACTACTTTGAGAAACCTTAATACATTTTCAATCCTTAGATTTTAAGTTTAACATTTTACAAATTTTTAACTACAAAATAATATGCAACTTTTTGTGCTGTTAATGAATTTTTTCAATATTTAAACTTTAAATTCTTATCAAAAAAATTGTGTGTACATATTTTAAATATTTTTGAACTGCTATTAAAACATCGTATGAAGAACCTTGTGGCTTCTATTCAATTTTAAAGCTATTTGACACAATACATTTTTTTTATCAATATCTTCAGGAAAAAATCAAAAATCTCTGAAACCTGTAAATGGCTCAAAAAACATTTTGAATTTTAAAATGCCAACACTTAAAACATTTGATAAACATTTTGATAAACAACAAAAAAATATAAAAACATTTTCATGAGAAATTGTTAATTTGTTTTTAAGGTAGGCAAACTGAGGAATATTGTATTAATTTTTCAAATCTTGGATAGTTTTTCTAACTTAAAATAATTTGCAAATTTTTGTGATTTTGACAAATTTTGTAAAATATCTGACTTCAGACGCTCATAAATATTTATTGTGAATTACACTCAATTTTTTTATTTAATTACACAAATAATAACATACAAAGAACCTTGTATTACACATTGTAAGCCATATTCCCACGACTGGTGTACATTGCCAATATTTGGTACTGGTTGCTACTTGCCATGCCTTTGAAATGGTATACTTGCACAATTATTGGTCACTGCTGTCTTTCCCGATAAATTATAATTGTTGGTATTAAATTAATGGATGTTATTTTTTGGTTTTTTTTTATAAAGGTTTTATCATAGCATTTTAGATGATGCTGAGAATATACAATATGGTAATAATTCTACAATTTCACAAACCATAGCTAATATATCAACTTCTCTTAGTTACTCCCTTTATACATTTATTACTAACTCCACCTACACTGGTTTGAAACAAGCAAATTCTAGTTATGTAAGTTATAAACTATTTATTATTTTAGTGTAACCTAATAATAGACAAAAATTTATTTTTATTTTAGGTTACTAAATTATTAGATTGTTATGTTAAGTCTATGAATTGTGAAGTATTTCAATCATTGACTTCACCACTGCAATTACCGGACAATCCCCCTAATTATTATATCAGTATAGATTTGATCACAAATACTATCACTAGTCTTTCACGACTATTATTTGCTTCCTTTGGAAGTAACATAATAAATAAAGTCCAAAATGAAGAAAATTGTCTGAACTATAGAACAAAACAGGTTTGTAACTTTATTATATTCAATATACATCAACTTAATGTATAAAAAGTAGAGGTTTGCCGATAACATTTTTTTCTTATGTTCTATTTCCTGATATTGTCTATGTAAAATCCATCTTGGATCCATGAAACGATATATTTTTTTAAAATCTGATAACCAATATAAATCATGTAACACCTAATATCATACATTTCTGCAATGATAGTTATAAATAAATAAATTATTATTAATATTTAATAATTAATTAAATAATGATTTTTATAATACATTTAAAAATAGCATTATTGTTATAACCTACATTAATATGTGACTGCGGTCTGCGTCTTTTATTTTATCCGATTGGTTTTACTATAGGTTCAAAAAATATAAAATAAACCTATGTCTGATATACCGATAATGCCAGTGTTTGATGATATTTATATCGATTATTCGTATTGGCTCAGTCCTAAATCCTAATAAAAAACTTTAAAGTAGACTTGTCACAATTTTTTACAGATAATGTGACAATCCTGTATCCAGTTAAATAAATATATATATTGTGTTCTATAAACATGCCAAATAAATACCTATTTTTAGAAATGTCCGCAGTTAAATATGTTATGGTAATACTAATATAATAATAAAATGTACTTGCTTGAAAATTGCTGTGCAAATTCTTGCTGTTTATAGTAGAACATTTATGAACAACAAATAGTACTTAAATAACTATTTTCTCATAATAATTACCTAATAATAAACAAATGTACTAAAATACTTTTGAATTTTTATGAACATATTTGATTTATATAATGATTTTATTTTAAATGTGTCTTAAAGGGTTTTATGCCTATATGGTTAAGAGGAAATTATAACGCATGTTATTCAACAACATCTAATGTTACTGATGCAGTTAGCCCAGCATTTATTATACCTGGTATGTTTTTATTTTCCTTTTTATACATATAAACTGTAATTTATTGTTCCTATAATATATATTATATTATATAAATTATTTTCAGATTATAATTTATCATCTCAAAAATATTCAACATGGACTGAATCTGTATGGCATGAAGTGCAAATTCGTATGTTTCTCAGGCAATCGTTTAAACTACAAATTATAATATTTGTACTTGGAATTTTAATATTTTTATTTTCTTTCATCATTATAAAAAAAATGTATGATCAATCTGGAATTCATTTTAATAACCAAGAGTAAGTTATAAAATATATATAAATTAATTATAATTGCCCACTGCTTTGGAAGTATTAATGATAAAACTGTCATAAGTGTTCCAGTGTTCATTCTTTAAAATTATTTATTTATTTTGTCTTTATAGTTAGCAATAATTAATATTATTTGAGTCTTGAAGTAGACTATTGATTATAATTTATAACAAATAATATTTGCTCTAATTTTAATTTTATAAAAGCTATGTATTTTAAAACTTAAAAATGCTTGATTATTTATAAAATCAATATCCTGGTTTATTTTGTAAAATACCTTTCATTACTTTCAAAAACTATTTATATCTTTTTAAACTATATAAAATATAAAATATTTTAAATTTCTTGTAATTATATTAAAATTAAAATTGTTAATATCTAGCTGACATAAATATTGTGTGATATTTTAGCTTTTAAGGTATAATCTAAGCTATTTGAAAATAACTACTAAGTTGTACAACACATTTCAGGTACACAGAGCCGTGTTAGGGAGGGCAAAGAGGGCAAATGCCCCCGGGAGCCGTTGTTTTATAAAAGTAAGGGGGTGTCTTTATTTTCACTTAATAAACTATCTTTCGCTCCGAAGACCAAATATGTTATAATTTTATAATAATAATAAATAAAATACCGTGGTGAATGATGACAAAATAAATCTATTTAGCCTTTCTCATCAAAAATCTGGGTGCTAGTGTAGCGTGCGATCTACCAGATTGTTTTTGGAAATATAAAATATAAAAATCATCCACATAAAATAAATTTTGTTTTAGATAATTTAGTCGTCGTTAATGATATGTATGTCACCCGCGTATCATCCACATAATATAAGTTTTGTTTTAGACAATTTAGTCGTCGTTAACTATTCGGTTATCGCTATGTATATCCATACCGCATCTGCCAGGTGCATAAGTAATAGGCAAGGATGGGCATTAACGAATTAAAAGTTAAAATTAAGTTACTCGTTATTTTTTTTTCAAATTATTGGACCCACAACCAATAGGTAATGGCCAATGGATAGATCACAGGTAGACCACACGTAAGCGGTAGATCGCACGCTACACTAGCACCAAAATCTGTTATAATTTTATCGACCATGGCCTGTACTGACTACTAACTACTGTGTATTACCATTAATTATAAATACAATAGACGCCGCTTATAAGACTCACTTTGGGACCAGCACAAAGTAAGTCTTATTACCGAAAAAATCTTATAGGCGGAAGTGGGCTTATGGTGGAAAAAAGTACAAAAATTTAAATTACATATTTATGAATTTTATTTTACTATACATTTTGCTTTTGTTTAAATCTGCTTTAATACTTATTTCATACTACTTATTAGTGAATGAATGTAAAAATTAAAATTACAATATTATAAAAGTTATTTTATATTAATAAAAAATTACACTTTATGTACCGATTATCGATTACGATAGCTGTGCTGTTAATTGGGAGTATACTAGCGATCAATGTCAAATGTGACATTTTAAAGCGAAACCGAAACCAGTAATAACCAATAAAAATATGTAATTTTTGAAAAACCAATTTATTTCTATATTTTAACCAAAAATATTATTTTTCTTACAAAATTAGAGTCTTATAACCAATTTTTTTTTAATGTATTTGTATAAATGTATCTATATAAAAAGAAAATAATTAGTAGTTAAATTGTGAGGAAGGGGGTGCAAAAAAATTTTGCCTTGGGCAGTGAATTGCTAAACACGGCTCTGCAGGTAATAAAATTTTTTTTAAATCTTTAAATCGTAGAAAATATAGTGTAATTATTATATATATTATAGTTATTTATTTCCAGTCAATTAAATATCTATTTTTCAGTATTTTATCATTAATTAATAGGCTTTGTAGCAAAATAAAACCATAATCTAAGCTTGAAAAATAAAAAACAAAAATTTTTAAAAACCAATTTTCTACTACCTATATATTTAGTTAAATTATTTTCATTAAAATTTAGTCTATTGTATATACTAATATATTTTTATACATTGAAAACTATCTTTCTTCATTGACCAATATTATGGGAGTATATTTCTTGTAAACTAAATAGAGTAAATCCTTTAAACTGTACTGTTATATATATATATATATATATAATTTATACTGATTGATACAGTGCCATTATGAATGTTATTGTGGTTTTTAAATCACAATACTCAAAATTATTTTATGACCTATCTATAATTTTACTTTGTCAAATTCACTTATTATTTATTTCTGGCAATAATGTAGTAGGCTAAAATAATAAAACCATAGAAATAGGGTAAATTTCTTTAAAAATTGTTTTTAGGATTATACAAAATTAATTTATGTATAAGAACTATCTTTTCATCAGATTTTCTGTCCAAAAAGTTACAAAACTCAAGTTTTATTAATCAGTAGTAATTAATGATGATTATCGGTCACTGTTGGTTTTACAATTAATTTATAAATTTGGAAAACCATGTTAAATCCTACAGAATTAAAGTAGGTATAGAATTGAGTATAACAGTTGAATTTATGAGGTTTAAAAACATTTCTCGAAGATTTTAGAAATTAGTAGTTTACAAAATAGATCGTAGAAAAAATTATGTAAGGATAATGAAATACCTATCAAATTCAAAAAAAAATAATTAAGAAATGTTGCTCGTTTTGAATTAAGTTTAAAAATGTATTTGACTTCAATCTAAATTAAAATTAAATAAAAATGTATTTATAACATTAGGTTGGCATCAACGATGTGTGGTAGCGCGTTAGCCCATATGCCTGCTGTCAAAGCAATCATCTAACATGTTACCCTTCCAAAAAATAACTGATAACTTTTATTCAATTCCTTATTTAATTTTCATATTCTACTTGATTTTATTCAAAAAGACATCTTTTTCTTTTCTTAAGTGTAAACAGTGCTTACATGTGCACTAGGCCCCCAATGACTTATGTTCATAGGCGCAAATTAACTAATTTTTTTTTTGAGACTCAAGCCCCCTTCTCAATAGGCTATAATATAAGTAAAACAAATATTGGAGCCGTTGGAAGGAAACACCCTCCATAAAACCCACTCGGCAATTATCGTTAACGATATAAAAGTACAAAGTATTACATTTTTAGCATATATTTATTTTAACAAAGTTCTCCGTTCTTTTTCGACAAATACATTTAAAAATTTCTTCTGTATTTATATTATTAGATATAAATCTCAATATGTAGCATAGGTAGAATTGAAAACCTATTCACCTTATCAGTTATCAGTTTGATCACTGGGCACGGTCTAGGATAATATATTATAATTTTATAAAGATATATAAAAAAAAACTATCATAATAACAATTTTTTTTCAATAATTGTATTTTGTAATTTGGTTAAGGTTTTAAAAAATATACATACTTAGTACCACAGAATATAAAAATCAGTACTAATTACTAGATTTTAAACTGGGAGGACTTGGCCGAAATTTGGGGGAACTAAGTCCCCACCAAGCCCCCCTCTATTTGTGCCAATGCTTACGTTCATGAATGGCATAGTAAATTATCTATTTTCAATTCAGTGAGTGAACACACCGCAGCTCACTAAGAATTGCCATGTCCTTTTGCTGAACAGAGTGTATATGTGATTTTTAATTCTAAATTAATTATGCTGTATTTAACTTACTTTTTTATATTATGATTTCATTACAGAGTCCATTCAGTAACAAATTTTTGAAAAGAATTCCTACAAGTAATAGTTTTATAACAGTTGTCTGTGATTTATTTTGTGTAATTTTATGTTTTTGGTTTGTATCTTCCAAATATGTACTACTTTTTTTATTATAATTAATTTGTACATTTTAATTAATAATATTTTTTTTAATTTATGTAATTTTTTTAAATCATTATTGACAAAATATTTGTTTTAAATTTACTTTTTAATAACAAAAACTAATTACTTAATTATTGTTATTACGATTGTCATGTTTCTATACCACAGTATAAAATATTTTATACATAAACTGCATATTGTCATTGTCAATAACAAAAAGTAAAAAGTATTTTATTAATTTTTTTTTATAATCTATAATTAACTCAAATTATTCAAATGATTTACTTCAATGTAACAAAAATAAAAAAAATAAAATATTGTAAAAGTTAATCATAATATTATATTATATTTATTGAACACGTCAGTATTATGAAATAAAATCAACTACTTTTTTAAATACTAGGACTGGTTGTGAACCCATTATTTAATATTACATTTTGTAGATGAGTACACATATATTTTTAAGTTGTATACAAATACAACTAATAATAAGAATTTATAACAATTACCTTTTAATGTAAAATTTCTATATGATTTTAACATATTTATTGTCCAAAGTAATATTGTATCTTCCTTTTTTTGTAATTCCTCCCAATTATATGATGTCAGCCACCAATTATTAAATTTATCATTATTCCTCAACCCCTACCACTTTTCTTTTCATAGTTTCATAACCTCATTTATTTTCATGACTACTCCATTCCACGTCTATAGTCTTAATTGAGTATTTATTTGTATATATCTTATTCTGAATAATAAATGCCTGCAGGGAATGAAGTACAAATAATAGCAATAAATATAAGGATAAACAATTACAATACAAGTAAAAAGAAAAATGTTAATAACAACTATTTAAAGAACTTAAGCAAATAACAAATAACATGATTACAATCAAGGAAATTAAATACAAATTAGATGCTATAAATTATAATAATTATCTGTATACTGTTTATCATCTTAAACTCCTACACAATTTTCTTTGCTTCCTCGCCCTTCCTGCACTCAATAAATATTCACCTTTCTTCTCTTTAAAACTCTGACAAATTCCTTACTTTTACCTTTTAATGTTACTACATTCCACATATTACTTCCTCTTACTTTAAAATAAAAACTCTAAGTGTAAGTAATTCTACACCCACAAGCTGATGTGGTTTTAAACCTGGGGTTGTAAGTGCTTTCGCTACACCATTGACATCACGAGCGTTGGGCTAAGTGCTATCCATGTATACTCTATACATATTGCACATACCCGGTGCAACAGCTCATGCATGCCCACACTCTTGTCTCCAACTCCCAGCAGGTACCCGCCTCATGATTCCCCAGTCTATGTTATTGCGGGCTTCATCAATACTCCACATAGTTTTAATTCTGAGCGGAGTGATGAAAATGTATTGATTTTACAATGTTGAGTGTTTTTTTTATTTGTATCTGAACACGATAAGTACCTAGTCGAAATAATACTTAGGTTTTCAATTGCAGTAACTTGTTCGATAGGAAAGTGAATCTAGTTGTGAATTGAGGATGTTAAAATTTAAAATTTTCAGTAATTTTCAAAAACGCCTGGCCAAACATAAAAAAATTAGGGAAAAATGGGAATTTTTACTCAAAATCGATTTTGGTTTTTGGTATAATTCTAAAAAAAAATTGCTGTAGATACATGCATTTTTCACTGGTTGTTTATATTAGCATTTTCTTTACACGATAACATTTTCAAAATATTTTGATTTGTTTTGAACTTTTTACGGACATTTTCAGTTTCTAATATTTTTAGTTTACTTTTCTATGAATGTCAAGAAAATTTTATTTGTTGGGTAAAAAAGCTTGAAAATTTAATACAAGACTTAATTTATTGTTACAATTACTTTAGAAAAATAATAAAAATCCAGTCACATTTTTTTTTATAAGCATTTAAAGTTCAAATCTTTTAAACTACGAAAAAATCATGAAAATGTGTAAATTATTTTGAGTTAGAAATTCATAAAAAATTTTCTTTTGAAATCTAAGATTTTAAAATGTAATACAAGATTCCTCATATGTCTGTCTACCCTTATCAAAAAAAAAATGTCTGCAAGAAAATCAAAATTAAATTTTTATGAGCGTTTGAAATTCATATTTTTTCCACATCGGATCATCATTCGATTTCTCATGTGGCGATTTTCTTATTTTATTGTAATTCAAAAACGAATAAATGTAGATGCATAAAAATTTCACTGAATGTTTATATTATCCCAGTGCGTAAGCCAAAAATTGTCAAGGGAGGAGGTAAATATTTTTATTTTTCAATTTTATCTTTCGCATGATAACCTATTGTTTTGTGACATATTATATGTATTCTTTTATAAAATTAGAGAATGTAAAAATTATTTATGAATAGATAGTTAGTTAAAACTTAATCTTATACCCTTAGTTTTAATAAATTAACAATTTCATTTTTTTATTAATAAATAAAATGTTATCATTGAATTGATAATTGTGGGTTATTTATAAAATTAAATATTTCTTTCTTATTAAGCCGTTTTTTCTACAATAGTACAATCTTACAACTATTGAACTATTGTTTGCAATCTATGAACATTTAATTTTTTTTATTAAAAAAGTAAAAACTTGGTTGACACTGCACTTTGGCTCCACCATTAAATGCCATATATCTATAAAAGTAACATTCTTAATTATGAGCGTGACATTCATAGTTTAGTGTAATAAAAATATTTTTTATTTTTAATTTAACAAAAATTTAATTAATATTAGGTTTTTATTTTAAATTTTTTGACAATTTTAAACTCTAAAGTCATTTTTTAAATTAATTTTTGGATTTTTGAAGTTTTTGAATTTTAAATTTTTATATGACATAAATTTAACAAGCTATAACTATGTACAGGTAAATTCAAGGTTTTTGTTGTATTTTTTTCTTTGTGATAACAGAGTTAAACTAGAATTGCATAAATGATTTTTATTAAATAATAAAAGGAAACAAACTGTTAAGATTTTTGATGCTTTGAAGAAATAAAAATATCGTTCCTTTGAAATATTTTTTTTTCATAACTATCATATCATGTCGGCCATTCACTTCCCCCCAGGACTCAGTCAATAGATAGAATTAAATACTTGTCTAGTCTCATTGATTTTTAAAATCTGCAAACAAGTATAGTATAATATAACAATATAACTCTATTGCTGACTTATATTATAGCCTAAAGAACAGTAGAACCTTGATTATGTGACTAGCAATTGACGTTTCCAAACATTCGTACACATTGTAGATTTTGTATACATAATCATGTGTATATAATAATTATATATTAAAAATACCTAAAATAATTATAAATATAGTACAATATGTATGTTTTTTCATTACAAGTATAAAAATTAAATGATAAATATAAATAGTAATATTTGTATAAAAGTACAGTGGCATAGTCTATTTATAAACCATGATGCACAACATATATTTCAGTACCTACCCACTATATAATAGATATAATTATTAAGAGACTGTAAATTGTTTTATGTAATTGCTTACCACTCCACCACCCCTAAAAATGTCTACCACATTGCTTCGGCAAATCCCAACCAACCAACCACTGTAAATGTATATACGATATAGTAGTGAAACAATTAATTGTTGCATCCAAATTAGTTGGATGATCGAGGTCTTACTACATATATTTCACAAAGTATGTATTTTTAAACTCAATAAATAATCATTTTTGAATAAGAAATGATGGGCTAATTTCATAAATATAATACACATATTCAAGTACAATTTTTTTTTATTAAAAATAGTCTAATATATTTCATCATCAATTTGCCAATTATACTAGATTTTAAATTAATTTATGTAGTTTATGATGGTGGGATATTTTTTTTTTTCAATACAATATAATAATAACCATTTATGATTTATGCGAATATGAATATAACATCTACAAAATGTAAATATATTTTTAAAAATTGATTAATTACAAGTAAAAATAAAAATTAGACAGCAATATTTATGTAAATAAAAATGTTTATAAAAAAATAATATACATTATAAATATATTTACCATTATTATAATAACTAAAATTATTTTTATTTTATAATTCAACTCAATATACACGAAACATGAATTATTAAAACATTTAAATATACTTTAAAGTTTAATATCAGTTCAGGGAAACATTAACGGACAATATAATACACAAAATAGATTTAATGTAAAAATATATCAGTGAAATTTGATGGGTAAACTAATCATTGACATATCAATAACATGGAAACGAACCATGGAAAAATAAAATATATAATAATGAATTATTCAAATTGTGTATTAAACATTATTTGAATACATTTTAGACCATAAAAAAAAAAAAAATTGGACACAAAACATATAAGTACTTAATTTAAAATCATCTTTTAGGATTCGTCAAAAACAAATAATTATTAAAATTGTAATAAATCACTCATTATTGTGTAAGGGTATTACAGATTTAGAACCAAATGGTGATTTATACTGGATTCCAGCTAAATGAAATACTTGAGTAGGAATACCCATATTACAAAGATAAATCTTACCATTTGATTCACTGTAAGATAAAGGTAAAGCAGGTACTAGAGAATATTTTACTACTACTGAAGGTGTACCTTGTGATGGTGGATCAATGGCCATTAATGGTGATCTAACTGATTTAGCCCAGTTAGTAATATTTCGAGATACGGTATCAGTTTGTTCATCAGCCAAAGATACTACAACAAAATCTGGATCTAATAGACCATGCAACTCTAAAAAAAAAAATTTTTTTATTTATATATATATTATACATGAATATCTCTTTATTATTCGTAATATAATATATTCTATATAGAAGGTTTGAAAGAAATCTACCAAACTAATTACCTAACCAAATTAATATTTAAAGTTCTAAGCAGTACCTTATTTTTATAATAATATATTTTTTAAATTCTATAAAAACTGGGTATTATCTGCAGGGAAGTGAATACATTTAGTAGTTGTTGGAATTTGTATTAATTGTCAGTAATTTTCCACAATATTGACAATAAGAAAAAAACTAGTTTAGTTTAATTACCTGCTGCACTAGTAATAAGTGTACCAGTTGTAAATTGATATAAAGCCATTTCATTAGCCAACTGTGGAGTATACAATCCTGGTTCAGAAAGTACAACTACAGTATGGACACCATAACTGCTTAATTGTCTTGCACAATTCACACCCATTGCACCTGATCGATTAGGTCCACATAAAACCACTACTCTAGGCCATTGGTGCTCATTTCTAGGATTAAATCTATATGTGTAGGATAACAAGTAATTATTTGTGCAAAGATAAAATATTTTTGATATAATATTTTACCTATAACCTCCACCCAAAAGTTGCAACACCATTTCAGTAGCAGCTCGCCCAATTATCTCATTTTGACGTCCTGTTGTTAAACCATTCTCTTCCACTAGATTAAACAGTTTCCATCGTAATTCTGATGTTATACTTGGAACAACTAGTCCATCATCTAAAAATTATTGAATTAATTATTGAAAAAACATATGAAATGATAAGTTAAAACAAATTATACATATATTTTACAATTTACCTGTTATATACTCATTGATAGCAGGAGAAGGAACTGTAACTTGTCTGAATTTGACTGGAGTAGAATGTAATACGTTCTCAGTATGTTTATATTTATTTGAAACTTTTTCATTTGGAACAAGATCTGGTTTCTTAAGAATTTTATTATAAAAAGCTTTTTTGTTGAATAAAGCTAAATTTTTTTCGAAATCAAAATCTTCCTTGACAATTGTATCGAGTGATACACCAAAACAAGCATCATTTCGTTCTTTATGATTCGTAAAATTCTGCGGTGGTTGTTCTACATGAGTAGACAACAAATATACAATTATATTATTCAATTATTAATCAAATGACCTTATGTTTGAGTTGGTGTAATAATTTTAAAGAATATTGCATAATATTACATAAAAACTCATTAATTTAATTTTCTTGAGATATTATTTCAACATCTCTAAAGTTCCTAAATATATAGGTTTTATTAAACATTCCATTAAATATACCAACCAGGTTCAAAATTTGGAGCATTTTTTGCTTTATTCTTTTGCTTGACATTGTTTGGTTTAGGTACAGGGACATTTTTTTTAATATTTTTGGCTACTTGGCTATTATTGATAACTGGTTCATTTTCTAGTTGTGCTTTTATAATCTTTAGGTTCTCAATCATCGAAGCTCTAGTTTAAAACATAATAAAACTAAAAGTATTTATCTGAGTTTAATTCATTTTGTAGTATTATAGTATTACTTTAAACGAATTTCTTTTTCTGTATGTGGTATACCATTTTTAAACGGTCGTTTAAGGATTAGAGTTTCATTGTCATCCGACATACCGCTGACTTCACCTTGAACGACTGAACCATCCACACAATTAATAGACACACAACATCCTTTATATTGATTTGCCATTATTTATAAATTATTAAGTTATTTTGTTTACCAAACTAAAAAAAGAATAAATGTCAAAGTACAAAAAAAATGTTTAACATTATGCCACAAGACATTCAAATTTCATTGTCCAGATTTCTTAGTCACTGGTTGTTACTATTCAACACTTTGTTGTTACTAGTAAGTAGTTCTTCCAGCAAACTAGTGCCAATCACAATAATGTTTGTTGACATATTTTGATTAGAATATCAGACACAGTGCAACCATATCTGAGATAACCATAATATACCATTGATTAAGTAAGCTGCAATACCTTTCTTTGTCTAGAATCAAATACACGGTCTATGCAACTTAATAATAACTAAGCATGAGTGTAAGAGTTCTATGGTCCATGGTACCCAAATTATATATTTTATATCATGACAAATATCTATTTTGTCATTTTTTATATTATAATATATTGCATGATTAACTAACTAGTTAATTAATCATGATGTATTGTTAATAATGGTATCAAATTATTAACTTTATAAATTAATTTTTGTTATTTTTATTAATTTTGACAAACTTTGAACTTTTAATGTTTATAAAAAAATCTAGACTATCTTTAATACTTTTCTGTAACTTCTATTAAAAAAAACTGATAATAACTATCTTGTATTTAAATTTAAAATTTAGGGAAAGCGAAAAACATTTTGTCCATCGAAAGTAATTTGAAATTAAACTAAAAAACCCTATCTTCTCATTGCTAAAAATTAAAATCTTATGAGGAATCTACTGTTACATTTCCAAACAAAATGAAAATAAAAAAATATTTATAGGTAACTTAAAATAATCTTGTCTAAATTTAGAATCGACATTCTTAAAAAAATTATTATCGACTTTTTTTTTCAATTATACCATAATTAACTTATGTAGGATGTTGTATTACATTTTCAAAATTTGTTACTGAGCAAAAAATTATTTATCGACCATAATATTGAAAATGTCAATATAATTATAGTCGGGTCAAATTATTTTGAAAATTTTATCATGTACGGAAAATAGTCATATAAACACTTGATTAAGTTGTCAATGACCAAATTTCATTACATCAAATTCAAAGCTCCACTAGCATTCCAATCCATTAATAAAAATACCATTTTCTGCCACTCTCATACCCAGTAGGTTAAAAAGACCATGTCCCAGACCCCAGGGACTTGCTAACCGCATAATATTATTAACCTAAACTTGACAGGTGGCACCGTTGGCAGTCTTCCCATTCTTACCTAAAGCAGTTGTCAAATTTGTCAACAGACTTACTTATTAATTATTATACCATGTTTGTATAGATTGTTAATAAATTGTTATATTAATAAAAAAAAAAAAAATAAATTGAATATTTCTGGATAAACTTTATGACTTCGACATACATAACAAAAACAGCTACCCAATGGCCACACTATTTATAAGACTATTTGACTAGATTTTATTGTAAATTTAGGTTGAGATCTACACAAGTCTCTACAATATTTTATATTTAGCTTGCAAGTAGGATTTCCAAGTTATTGGTGGATGTCAATCAAGAAAAAAATTGTTTATAATATAGGTTTTTTGCTGTTTTTTCTACTGTAATTATTTTTGTATCTATATGAAGGGTGTAGTTAAACATAAAATCTGTAGTTATACAGTTATAGACTGGAAGGTTTGAATTTTATTTAATAGCTCCACCCATAGTTGGATGTCATACGTCCAAATAGTTATTTACGGGAATAATTTTGATTTCCTCATAGTTAAGAAGGATTTGCTCGCTTTTAATATGGTCTGCCTAGATCGGCGTTGGTCGTGACTTACTCCAAAATAGCGAGAGTTTGAAGATTTTGGTATATTTTGTCTATTTGAGGCAGTGGTGGGCAAACTTTTTTAATGGGGGGCCACATTGTGTAAGAAATTCTAGAGGAGGGCCAGAATTATAGAAAAAATACATTATGTGTTAAAGCTTTGAATCATATATTATAAAAACATTACAGCAAATTTTACAAATTACCTTTTACCTTAAAATTTAAATATTTTAAATAATAATTAAATTAACTTTTATACTATCCGTGTCGATGGACCCTCGGCGGGCCGGATTAAATTCTTTCGCGGGCCGTACTTTGCCCACTTCTGATTTAAGGTGACAGGTGGAATGATTCGTCAAGGGTGAAAGTCAAATATGAGAATTTATTTCTATTTTCCATTTAGTGTACAAGGTTAACAAGAGGTCTATAATTTTGTAGGTTATTGAATCTTTGTAATTAGAAGTAGATTATTTTGTCGTCAGTTGAGATCTGAAATTTGAGGGACTGTCGTTTGGTCTGCTGAATGTTGATTGACCAGGGCAGTAGAGGATATGGCTCCTATGAAAACACCTGCTGCTATCGGAGCCAAGGAAGAGATTTCAGGCTTTACTTTAATTACAAACAACGGCGTTCAAGGAATGAATAAAAAAAAATCAGAATGCATGTTTTGAAATTAGAGAAAAGTAGATAGAATGTACTTTATGTATATTGTAAATCAAGTTATACGGCTACAAATATAGCAGTTGACTTCAGCTCGGTATCTATATCTTTTGCTTCAACATGTAATTGATCCCTACAGATAAAAGAAAAATAATTAATGCAATTCATAATACAATTTGCTATTAATGTATTACTTACACATTGGCAGTTAATGTAAAAGTAATTTCTCCCTCCGTTTTTAGATTTAGGAGTGCCTAAATAAAAATTGAGAAAATATATTATACGTTTAGATAAGTTTCAAATAAACTTACTTCACATTTATCAATCTTGTTATTTCCTGATGTGGCTATTAGAGTAATATTTTCAACATTAGCACTAGTTGTTATACTTTTTGTACTAGGTAATATTTCATGCTGATCAAAACTTATAGTCTCACCACAACACTAAAAAAAAGCATTAAATAAATTACTGGTAAAAATTAATTAATGTCTTTAATACCAACATCAATTTTAATTGATTCATTTAATGTGTGAACTTCTGTTGTGGGTTCTGGTAAATCATCATGTGCATTCCAATATTTTGCCAAGAAACTAGCTTGCACAGCTGCCCCGTAAGCCAAAACTTCGTCAGGACTAATACTATTTGGTATATCCGCATGTGGAAATAAGTTTCCAATATAATGTTTCAACTTTGGTATTTTAAGTGGACCACCACAAAGTAAAACCTATATTAATTAAAACATATAACTTATTTTCACCAAGTTTAAATTACGAAAAAAAAATTCTAGTAATACTTTTTTAATATCTGAACTTTTAAGATTAGATTTCTTTAAAACAACTTCAATAGGCAGAGCAAAATCAGTCAACAAATGAGCAATTAATGATTCAAATCTGGCTTGCGAAACCATTGCAGCAAAATCTACTCCATCAGTCAATGATTCAATAAATATATTAGCCGTTTTTAATGTAGACAGTAAATGAACCGCATCTTCAGTAGCTCTTTGTAATTTTGCAGAAGCTCTAGCATTTTCTGAAGGATTTGAACGATGTTTCCTTCAAAAAATTAAAAATAAAGACACAAGCTAGGTACTTTGTTAATTAAAAAAAAAAAAAGATACCTTTTAACTTCTTCAATTAAATGAGCCTTCAGTGTCTCTATTAATTTGTATCCTCCAATAGCCTTAGTATGTTCAGATGCCACTATTGACACTAAACCAGAATTCACATATAAAACTGTTGCATCACAACTAATACCACCAAGTCTGTATACTAAAATATACCTATAGTACATAATATAATAAAAAGATCATTTAAAAATACATTTATTTGTGATATATTTTTACATACGTGTCATTTAGAGGCTCTGTAACATTTATTCCATAGGTGAAAGGGGTTACACTAGGAGCATTAACAACTTGAAGCACATTCCATCCAGCTTGAATGGCTGCGTTTCTAACTGATTCTCTGCTGGGATCATCAAAAAATTCTGGTACAGTAACAACACAAGAACATTTTGTATCTTCGCTGTGAGTAGCTCTTTTAGCAATACCTAATTAATTTAAAATTACAGAATTATAGGATAAAAGCAAATATTTCTATAATTATAATGAAAAAAAAACAACCACAATATTTATAATTATTTAGCACTTAATTTATATATACCGTATAATGTTTTGTAAATATTTGATTCGATAAACTGAGGAGAATAAATTTTTTTCTTTGTTTCTAAGGGTAGTTCATACGCAAGATGACCTCCGTCCTCAATAGTTTTGACTTTATTATTTTCTATAAGCGAACATTTTTCATTTTCATCCAATGAAAGATTCATTAATCGATTATTAAAAGTAATTGTATTCGCTTGTTTAGATATAAAACCAGTTTTAGCAGCATTTCCAACAACCTAAAAGTAAATTATAATACATTTATAAATTAACTTGTATTGTACTAATAAATTAAACTTACAGTTTCTTCATCGGTTATCGATACAACTGCAGGAGTTATTCTGTCTCCAGCTTCATTTGCGAGAACGTCTACCTTACCTTCTTCCTGTAAAATTATTACAGAAATATTTTTAAATCTAAGGAAGAGTAATACTGTATGATTTATTTATCAGAGAACTCATAATTTCAGAAAGTATTATAATTTTTTATTTTTTGAAATGTCAACACAATATTTTAATTTTATATTCTAAAGCAAAATATTTTTTCGAGTACTTCGGTATTTACAAACAAATAATTTATTAACTGAATATTTTAAGTTAAAAAAATAAAAACTGCTGATTTAATGTACTCAAGACTCCATAACAAAATATAATACCATCTCAAAAGTTGACACAGTTATATGATCAAACCTCTTAAATGGGAAATGAAAAATAAACTTTGTCAGTTACAACGGTTAAAACCTAAAATTTTAAAATATAAAAATTTATTTTTGTGTGTTTTTTCATAAAATCCAAGTACGGGTTACTTTTTGTATATATCATCTATGGGATTATTTACAAGTTTTTAAAAAATATCCATACCTAATCATTAATCAACTATGTAATAATACCTATAATAGGTATATAATTTTAATTAAGAATGTGAGATTTGATGGTTCAAATTTTACTAATAAAGTAACTTACTAAAATTTAAATAATGTCATACATGACTTCAGTTTTATATTTATTACGAACAATAAAAAAACTTGTAAGGGTTTACATTTTAAAATAACACTTGGATAATATTTACTTTGGATATGGCTATTGATGCGGTAGAGTTTCCAACGTGTATCCCAAATACAATAGACCGTGACATTTCTAAAAAGTAGTCCAACGAATATAACAACAAAATTAATTTTTATCCAAAATTGTAAAAAAAAAAATTTAAGAATCTTTTTTTAAATATTGAGAACTGAATAATATTTAAGAAAATTACAAATCACATTATATTATTTTCAATTTTTCGTACAAATTTGACATAACCTATAATTTATTAGTGATAACCATTAACCATTGTCCAAAGACTCGACGGGACTATATATCCAAGATGAATAAAGATACATAGATAATAGATAAGTTATCGTGATTCGTGTTTACAACAACTACTATAAAGTTGTTGTGTGAACGGTGAACAACGTTTTCGTGCGTTTTAAAATCAACGAACCGGTCACAGTGTGTCAGTACTTATTTTTATTCGTATTATACCTAAATATTTTGTGTACAATTTAGAATTACTTACTATACTTATTATGTTATTATTGACTTTTGCCTTAAATAGTTATGACTGTATAGTTTTTAATTGTGTTTGAATATTTGTTTTCAGTCAATGTTTTTGAATAAAAACAAACAATCATAATGACCGAGACTAAACAAGCCGTAGTCTTAAATCTGGCCCCAACCATAGATCAGATCAATGCCGATCGTATTACACAGGTATATAATGTAAAGGTTTTCAGTGATAATGAAATTAATTTAAACATGAATTAAGTTCTTACTTTTTATGAACTTAAACGCTTTTGATCCATTCAGAGTTAACTTTCATAATTATAATTTATAAGTAATATCTGATATTTCATACTAAATATTGGAGTAAAAAACTAGAAACTGTTCGACAAGTTCACTTATTTTTATCAAAGAAATGTCATGGGTCCTTGTATAGATTTACGTGCTTTCATTAGTTTGTAGTAAAAGTACTTAGTACCTACAAATTCAATATGAGATATGCTTAATTTGTACAGAGCTTAGTATTTGTCTGAAGAGTAACTTTTATAACTCTTTATTACAAAAATGCTGGAAAATAGTATTTACTATTTATAGGTTTCTTATTAATAGTGCCTTTAAGTAAATATTCAATTCAGTTAATTTTATAAAATGTATTCTGTTTATTATTGTATGTTCTTCACTATCGTCTGGCATCTGCCAATTGTATTCATCCATTCTTATTTCAATTTGAACTTTTACCATTACAATTATAAAAATAACTTTCTCGTTACTGACAATTTTTGAGGACTCAATATTTGTTTAAAAATTATAATTAAATTTTACATCTTACATTTTTAGTTAGCTTCAAAGTATTGGGCACCAAATTTGGATTCCAATCAATACTTACCTTATGACGCTAAGGTTGTTGAAAATATTTACAATGAAGAGATCTATAAGTCTAAGTAAGTTACAGTATTTAAAATAGAAATAAAATTGTCAAAAATAGTTTTAAAACAAAGAGTTAGGTAAACATATGTTGAAATATATGGTAATTTGAGTTTAAGACCACTAGCCAAGAGGTTTACTTATCATACAAAAAACAAAATACTAGAGCTGGAACGATACCTATACCCGATATTGGGACTATCGGTTTTTTTTCCGAACCGATAGTAAAACCAATATTATGCAGTCGTATATCAATTTGTATGTAATGGTGGTGAGAAATTATTAACTTTTTTTGATTGTCTATAAAAATAAAAAGTTTAGAGAATATTTAAAATTTAACTTTTATTTGTTATTGACATTTTTGTTGTTCATCCTTAATTTAATAATTATTTATAAGGTTATATACTTTATAATCTATATTTTAATTTTTTAATTTGTTATTAATGCTCGTTGCGGAAATCTAATAAGTTTTGATCTGTCACATGATTTAAATGTTAAATCGGCTTATATATCAAGTATCGGTTTTTGTAAAATATATCGGGTTTAGAATTATTTTTTACATCGGATCTTAGAAATAAAATATTGGCAATATAAATCGAAATATCAAATATCGGAAAAAAGTGCTATTGGCCCAGCTCTACAAAAAACCATGCACCTAGACCATAACATTATTTCATAACTCATATTGAGGTAAATTGGCGGTACTAGGCAAACTAGGGCCACAGTGTCGCTTTTAATAAAAAGGCCCTAATTCAAGTTTATTTTAGTTTTTAACGCCTATCCTTGTAAACTAAATTTGGAGTCGATAAATTTTTGAACATCTTTCATGGTAGGAACCTAATAAATATACATTTTTACTTGGAAAATATTGAAATAAACATAGTGCTTAAAATACACTCCTAATTTTAATATTTTGTTTTTCATCTAAATAAATAATAGACTATAAATATTCCTAGTTTATAGCTATTGATATATATGTTTAGTTATAACTCATAATACATTTTTGGAAGATAATTATTTTGGATTATTATTTTCAGAGTACCTATTTTTGTACTAAGTTATATCCCATAAGTTCTAAAAAAATGTTTAAATTTTAGTTTTTCAGTACGACGAATCATGATTTTGGAATTTAGTCAATTTTTAGAAAATTATTTATGGCCTAATTATAACTCTACAAATGCTACGTTTGCACATATGATGTCTATTGTTATAATGTTAAACGAAAAATTTCGTGAAAGAGTAGCACCTTGGCAGGTAAATAATAATTTATTTTTATTTAGATTTTCAGTATATTAACCAAATATATTTAAATACATATTTTTAGGCCTTAAAAAAACAACCAGGTGAATTTGATGGTTTTATTGATCAAGTTTTACGTGCTAGCCTTTCTGATGAATACAGTATTAAGGAACAAATAGCTTTGGTAGTTTTTTTAAATCATTGTTTTCAGTGCATGGAAACTGATTTAGTCAGAAACAAAATGAAAAAACTTGTATCAATATCAATTTGGTGTAGTTTACAAGAAGTATGTATTTTATAAATATTATAAGTTTAATGTATTTGATAAAATAGATATAACTTATAACCTTTTAATTAATCTATTATTATTTTATACTATATTCCCTTTTAACTTGATCTTTTTTATCACATCTTGTCACCTTCTATTAATAATTTCATTTTTAGAAATATCGCAATGCATTGATACATTGATGAATTTTAAGTTCAAAATATTAAGTGAATGCTAGAATTGATTATTTTGTTGTTGGCTTTAATATAATGTAAATTCAACCATGATAAAAATTGAAAGAAAAACATAATCTGTTAGCTTGTCGGTTTTTACTATATTTTAATTTTTAAGTGAGTTATGATATTATAACGTTCTTAGTGTTCTTACCTGCAATTTTCTTTATAGGTAAATTCACTGTAATATTAAAGCTCACAAACACAGAATCGGTTCTACTTCTACTGAACACATATTTGCTAAATGTACAAACATGCAGGTGTAGCTTCCTCTTAAATATTAAATAAATTATTAGTAATTTCTTATTTGTAAATAAATAATGATACACGATTTGTATTGTGTTAATTGTGAATAAATAAAGATGAGTACTTAATGCAATAAAAAATCTTGGAAGGACATTTATTAAAAATGTTTAAACTATAATTATTTTACTAATAAATTGTGATGTTTATTCTAACATTTAGTATTTTTCTATTTTTCAGAGACGAAGAATATTGGAATTGCGTCAAGTACCTAAATGGCAAAAACTATGGAACCGATTACAAAAAAAGGATAAAGATTTATCACCAGAGAATATATTAAAAGCTGATCTTGAAAGAACTTTTTTACATAAATTATGCATTAAATTTATCAATGTTTTGGAAAACATACCATTAGAAGGTAAATTTGTAAATTTTTATTGATTAAACTATTTAAACAGTAGAAATCGTTTTTACTGACACCGATTGTAGTGACATATCGAACTAACCTTAAAGTAAAGGACCCCTGGCAAAAGTAAGTTTTATATGTAAAATTGTATTGGTAGTTATGACTATCGGTTATTACAACCTATTTTCCTTGGTCTCTTGAACATCATTACTCATTATAAACGATTACTACTGTGGTAATAAAAGCTTAATAGTTAATATTGTTAATGCTAGCAAATTAGTTTTTAAAATGAAACATAATTATATTTGTTTTACTTTATTCAAATACTTTGATACTTTATACCTACATAGTAAATAATAACAATAATTTTATAAAGTCAATATATTAATGATAATGTTTAGGTGAATTGTGTGTGGACCATTTAAATTATTGTGAAAGGTTTTTGGAAATGCTTATTGACTTAGAAACATCATTACCTACTAGAAGATTTTTTCATGTAGTCTTGGATGATGTTCATTTAATTAACCGATGTTATTTAGCTTTGTTAAGTAAACGTGATGAAGGACACCTTTTCAAACAGGTTTGTTTATTGAAATTTTATTGTACTAAAAAAAGTATTAATTTAATGTATTTTTAAACAGCTTTTAGACATACTGAAATTTTATTTCCATTTTGAAATTTGTCAAGCTACTGGTGATCCATTAAAAGAAAATGAAGTGATGCAAGCACATTATGACAAAATTATATCATTACAAGTATGGTTTAAACAAAATAAATATATTTGATGATGGGGAAATAATAATATTTATATTGTGGTAGTTACATGATTACTTAGCCACCCATTAGTGTTACTTACCTTGGAATTAATTAGGGTAAAATAAAATAAAATCAAAAGACCCTAGCACTTTAAAGAAAATGTTGACCTTTCTGATTTTTATTTAACCTTTACGATATTTAATATGAAGGCTTGATAAAAATATTTCAACAATTCTTATAATACCTATAAAATTTATTTTTAAAGTTCCTAGCAATGTAAATTTAACTAGTCTTTTTGTATATTACTCAAAAACCATATTTATATTTTGTTGAATTAATATACCTATAGTCTATTCAAAATGAGATGATGACTCGGCGGCCAAGTTGTGCGCATGGGCGTGGCTTTTGTTCCGTAGTAGCGCTTGACGCGCCGCCGCGGATGGGAGCTTTAATTAGTCTAGAATCGACTGCCGATGTGTGTGGATAATTTAAAATGTATTGCGCGTATTTTTTAACATGACGCACACACGCACATCCACGTCTTGCGCGACACATCCCTACCGTTGCTTCGGTCACGTGATCGATGCTTGTGGAGGGAGTATGACCGGCGGCTGACCAAAACTGGTCGCCGCCGAGTCATCATCTCATTTTGAATAGAGTATAATTGTTTTGTTTTTATTTTTCAGGCCACATTATTTGGAAAATTTACTAAACTTCAAGACTTTTCTTTATCTAATATTAATGCTATTGATAAATATGATTCTCTCATTAAACACTTTAAAAATCTGAGGTAAGTTTTAAACTAACACTAATAACTCAACAAATGAGGTTATTTTTGTTTAAATATGGTGGTTAATTGATTCAATTTGCATCTATAGTGATGATATAAACTTTAAAAATTATTTGATGAACCAAATTCTAAATATTTGAACCTATAAAATCTAAATTCGGTTTATTAAAAATGAGTAATTAATAACCAATTTTTTTTTTTATAACGTAAAATTAATTTGAACCTAAATTTGGGTTGGGATTAATATAAAATTTAAATGTTTGATTTTTGTCTGATACAAAATAAAAGTTAAATTTATCAAATTCAAATGTACTATGGCTTGTGAAATTAAATTAAGATTGGTTTGAGTTAAATAGTTAAAAAAAATACTATTAAAATACTTAAATACAGTTAAATATTTTTTTTTTATTTTTTTTTGTTATTTGTCTTTTTATCGTTGTTAACTATTTAGTAAATTACAATGAGTGTATTATGTATAATATAGTGAGTTCAATATAACATATTATACAAGAAAATTATTATTTAAAAACGTGATATAAGTGTAGCCTTTGTCTGATAAAATAGATTTATTTATAGATAAGATAAATTGAATGAGTATTAAAGCACATAGGTGCGATTAATTAATACTCTTAAGATGAAAAGTAAAGGTAAATAATGTGATTGGAACCTAAAAAACCAATATTAGAATATTTTAACCCAGTTTTTTTTTAAATTTATGACATGAGGAAGGATCTTACTCATTACTAAGTAAAAAAAGCTAGGATTTAAGATTTAAGATGAAGTTTTTGATTTTTATAACTATGCTGATGTTCCTAATTTCAGTAATCAAGAACTTCAAAATATTGCTATGGAACTTAATTTGATTCCTGACCAAAAAAAACGTCTGACTGAAAATTGGTATCGTTACGACTCTGAGTTCTTACTTTCTTTACTGGTATGTATATTAATTTTTGTACTCTACATCTTAAACTAAAGATTTATTAACTTGAACGTTTTATCTGTAGACAAATACTTGGATTACAGTCCCTCAACCTTAATATAATAAATCTATTGGTTAAAATTTAAAATTTAAATATTTTGGTGATTTATAAGTAAATTAAAATTAAAATGATAGAGAATACAGTGGGCAGTATTATTTTGTTTCAATTCATGTATCCAAATTTCAATACGCAATGCGTAAAATATCAGACGCACACACCCGGTCGCAGTTTATTATTAGTACATGTATAAAAATATGTACATGTACGTAATATAATAATGTTTATCTTAACGACGTTCACGTGCGGTTAGCTTATCAATACATATTTTATACTGGGCATCTATATTATTATTGTATTATGTATATATTTTCATTTTACCTGGTTTAAACTGGTTGTAGCATATCTGCTATTCAGTCATGTTTAGTTACTAATAATACATATATACAATAAAATAAGTCTATAATATTTAACAATATGTATTTTTATTATAATATTCTTCATAATAAGTAAGGACATAATACGTAATATGTAGCAATAAGTATAATATGTCGATAATAATAATAATTCTATATTCATTGTATAAATAATATTTTTTTTTTAATTTTCATTATCCAAACTCAGTGTGGTTGCAATTAGTTTGGATAATCTAGGTTTCACTGTACTATAGATTTGGTCATGTTATAAGGATAGGTGATTGGGAGGCAGTGAGAGTGGATTGGCTATGGAAATTAATGTAAAAAGAAAGAGAGGGAGAGGACAACAGAAGAAGAGGTAGTTATACAGAAAAGAAAATGACTCAAAAATATTTTGTGCGACAAAAAGATGTAGTACATAATGTCATATTGACCACTTGGAAGTATATGACAGAGGCGTATGACCCAATATAGAGGGACGAAAAAAAAAGATGTGATAATAAACAAATCCAAGAGCACAGCAGCTGAGCATAGGGTAGTTGTCTTTGCTCACCTTGGTGTGAGCTAAGGAATTATCATTATTAAAATGTTGATTGTAATGATGGGTCATTTTTATAATCGTCAGTCACCACATTAAAAAAAAAAAAATTTGTAAATTTAATTTTTACTTATGCAGTTATGTAAATAAGACCAGTTTATAAATTAATTAAAGGTTGCAGAGAACGTTCCTTTGTCCCTACTAAATGAGGATGAATAAAAAAAAAATTAATACAAAATAGTCTATACTTTATTCTGAATATAAAAAAGTATAATAAAAAGGCGTCGGTTGCGACGCAGCCGACACCGGTTCGAACCTCGGTCACGGGTGGGTGGCAACCGGTTAGTGGGTGGCAACCGGTTTTTATCCGGCTGCGGTCAGATGCTTCTCCCACTAAGTTAACCTCCTAGTTTAGCATTTGGAATGAATCCACGCCCGTACCTTTCTTATTCTGAATAGAGTATTTACATTCTTCTATCAGAATCTAAAATTACTGTATTTTATCAAATCTAATTTGTAAATGCTGTCTGTATTCCAGTGCTATAAACATTATAAGGATTTCTTAATAACAAATCCAAATGTGAATATTTACATCTAAATAACACATATCATTGTTAGTTTATAAACAAATTATCAAATTTCTGTTGTTTTATTTATATTTTTTAAATGTGTCCCCAACAATTGTGGTTACTAATAGAAATAATAAATAATAACAATGCAACATTTAAAATTTTAATTCTCCTTCCTACCTTTTAATTTAATTTTTAATTATTCATATAATTTATTTTTTTTTTTTTTTTTTTTTTTTTTAAGCTTCGGCAACTGCGGCCATTAGCTGTTTTGTAGGTTTTTTTGTTGTGGTTGTGGTAGGGTTTGATTTGGTAGGTTGTTTTTACACGTGTGGGGTGTTTGGCAGAATTCTGATTGGGCACCCGTAGGTTTCTGCCATGCCCGGGCGGGGAATGGTGGTCTATCACTCCAGACACCGTGACTTGCCCGGAGCGAAAAACCACCGGTAGTCGGGTTCGAACCGGCGACGGTGCGCGTCGCAACCGACGCCTTATCCACTCGGCTACATCGTCCCCCTCCTAATATATTGTTTATATAATATTACTTATTACTTATTTCTAATATAGTTCAGAGACGATTATTTTTAAAACAAATATATTATTATAGACAAAAAATTATGACTTAATATTGATATTTATTTTTATTTATGTTATTAAACTTTATTCAAGGTATCTCGCCATGAAGCTAGAGAATCCCAGTTACAAATTTTAAATGGAATGCCTCTTTACCCAACTGAAGATATTATATGGAATGAAGCTGTGGTTCCTACTGAATATTATAATGGCAATAAATGTTTGGCGTTACCAAAATTGAACTTACAATTTTTAACTCTCCATGATTACTTGTTGCGTAATTTTCAACTGTTCAGATTAGAATCTACATGTAAGTTTTATTATTAAATTTCTCTAATAAATGAAGGTGTAATTCTACCTATTCTTAATTTCAATCAAGCAACGATTGTGATGGTAAAAAGAATAGAATATAAATTTGAAATATATGTTTAAATGACATACAAGATAATTTATTAGTACTTCTAGTTTAGACAAAATTCTATGGGTAAAACTATGGATACAATTACATTGAAAGTTCATTCTAAAAAGTATGTTATAAAAGCGAACTGACTAATTTGACGTTAAGAAACACATTTTGGTGACATTCTGTTCAAGTGCCTTCGAAACTTTTATGTAGTAGGTGGGCAGTTCTGCATTATAAAGTAGGGGTTTTGTGTCTTGAATCTTCATAATTTATTGGTTCAGTTGCTAGATGTTATTATTTTGGTTAGCTTATTTAACAATCTGTGTTTCCAAACTGGATCAAATGAAAAGTCTATTGACTACTAATATGGAAGCTCTAGCTTTTTGGTGATAATTAAAGGCTTTTTATTGAGGTTTGCTACCATTGGTCTTAATTTTTCTAAATTTTAGTCTAGGCAAAGATGTTGGTTGTGAATTGACTTCTATATTTTATCAGTTGTAGTTTGCTGGTACTTGTCATCAAAATTGCCACATCATCGGAAAACTTGGCAAACGCATCAACCAATTACAGGGTAGGCCCTAAAACACTATCTTGTAGTATTCCAGCAAATACATCTTTTAATTTGGTTACTGTTTCTTCATGTATGTGTGTGACTTAGAATTTACTGTCGGTTAGGTAGGATTCTAAAAGTGCATACCAGGTGTGGCAGTTATTCTTGCAGTTTGGGCAAGGAATCATTTGTACCAGACTTTGTGAAAAGCCTGGACTACATCAAGAACACTTGCCACGGTGCTTGTTTTCAAAATCTTGTAAAATAGCATTGTAAATGTGTGTAACATTAAATATGGCCTTCTTCTTTGGAAGCTTTTTAATAAGTTTTGAAGTAATTTCATCATAACCTGACACTTTTTTATGTTTAAGTTTACATCTTTTTCTTTTGAAAATACAAATGAAGTGAAATTTTTTTTTTCACACATTACATTAAGCTATTGATATTGCACAATGTTAAGCTCGTCTAAAAGTAAAGAATCTAAAGTTCAGTAAAAATACATAATATTCAAGATACCGAGCGTATATTTTGACTTTTTCTTGTTTGCTGTGTGCTCAGGTAATGTCTTCTTTGTAGATAGTTACCAAGTGGTCTAAACACAAGATCTCTTCGCGTGTTGTGGATTTCCACAACAAATAATAGGTATTATTTAAACGCAGCTCCTAACATATTGTAAATGATATTTGAAAAATATCAAAAATCCATTCACAATTTTTTTTCACTGAATTCAAATTTAATACCATCCATTATACAGCAGAGCGACATTCAATTAAAAAAGATTTCACAGAAAAATGTAATTTTTCAAAACCTTAAATATTTAAATATTTTATTTATACACCTATTTAATAGATCTTACAAAATTATTTTCATTATATACATATGTCATGTTTAGATGAAATTAGACAAGACATTGAAGATTCTATTACTCGGATGAACCCTTGGTAAGTAATGTATTTTTGAATATTTATTTAATATAATTATAACTTTTATACTACTACATTAGGTAGTAGATAATAATTAGTATTATCTACTGCGAGTGATTTTAATTATTTAAATTAACTGAAAAGCATATTTTAAAAAACCTAAAACAATATTATCAACAATAATCAGTATTTTAAATTAATTTTAGCAAATCTGAAGATGGAAGCATTTATTTTAGTGGTTATTCTAAAATGGCATTACCTATTGATAATTTTCTTGTTGTAGAAGTAGCAAAACCCAATCTTGGTAAATAAAATAAATTCATATATTATGAAATTTCAAAGATATAATATATTTTATTTTTTTGTAATTAAATAATGAAATGTTTTTTTTTAGGTGATTTACAACCTTCCAGAGTCAGAGCTGATGTTATAGTTACTTTAAATGTGAAAAAAGATGTTCAAGAAGAATGGGAAAACCTTCGTAAACACGATGTTTGTTTCTTATTAACAGTAAAACCGATTTTACCTATAGGTAAGATAGACATCAGTATTTAATGTTTTCTTACATATTTTTTATTAATATTAATTGTAGGATCTAGAATTGACTATCATAAGCCATTCCTCCAACAAACCGCAATAGTCTGTGTTAGAGGCTGTGAAGTAGAAGGTATGTTAGACAATATGGGCCGTGTAATTGAAGAAGGACCTGATCCAAGACCAGTCTTACCTGGCCAAAAACGAACATATCGTGTTTGGTTGGACTGTAATCAATACCGTGCAGATCTTGATAATGTTGCTAATGGAGGAATTGTATGAATACATTTTTTTTTTTGTTATATTACAGTCAATAAATGATCATGAATTATTGTTTGTATTAAGGATGTTTATGAAACTTTTAACATAATAATGCGAAGAAAACCTAAAGAAAATAATTTTAAAGCTGTATTAGAAACTATTCGCCATTTAATGAACACAGAATGTGTAGTACCTGAATGGATTCATGATATTATTTTAGGATATGGTGATCCATCGGCAGCTCGATATGATAAGTAAGTTAATACAATAATTTTAGTATTGTTGTTTATTTCCAAAAATATTAAGCATCTACAATATTTATATGAGTTTCAAACAAATTTAATTTGTATTTATTAGAATGCCAAATAGGATAAAAGTAATGCACTTTAATGATACATTTTTGAACATGGACCACTTGTTATCAAGTTTTCCAAATCATCAAATAGTTCTACACGAAAACAATCCCATTAAAATGCTACCCCCATATCGGTAAGTAAGAACTAGTTTTTTTTCTAAATATACATAGTAAAAAAATTTATATATAATTTTTTTATTTATTAGTATTCATTTTCATGAAACTACTGATTCAAACGGTAAAACTTTAAAAAAGGCTATTGTACAATCTGAGAAAACTGTTAACAGAGGGCCTTACAAGTATAATCAACCTAAAAAGTAATATTACAATATTTAAGGTTAAATTCTATAAAATAAATTTACAAACATGTCTTATTTTTGTTAGAAACATGATTTATTTTACACCAACTCAAATTGAAGCAATATATTCCGGTATGCAACCCGGGCTTACTGTAGTTGTTGGACCTCCTGGAACTGGTAAAACTGATGTGGCTGTACAGATAATTTCAAATTTATACCATAACTGGAGAAATGAACGTACATTGATTGTGACACATTCGAATCAAGCATTGAATCAATTATTTGAAAAAATTATGGCATTAGACATTGATGAACGACATTTATTACGTTTGGGACACGGAGAAGAAGCTTTGGAAACAGATAAGGATTTTAGTCGGTAAGTTATTTAATGTTAATTAATAATGGCAATACAATATTTAATCTTTATCAACTCTTTTATTTAGGTATGGAAGAGTAAATTATGTTCTAGCAAAAAGACTCCAGCTATTAAATGAAGTACAGCGTTTACAAGACTTAATGGATGTAAAGGGAGATATGTCATATACTTGTGAAACAGCTATGCACTTTTTTTGGTCCCATGTGCTACCCTGGTGGAATAAATACTTAACGACATTGAAAAATCTGGAAGAAAATTCTGATGGCGTAAGTTCAGTAGATTAATTTTCAACAACATATCAAATATTAATGTTTAAACTCGTAGGTGATTTCAATTAATATTGTGAAGGACAACTTCCCATTTGGTCTTTTCTTCAGTGATGCTCCTCAGCCGTTGTTCAAATGTCAAAACTTAGAAGAAGATAAGGAAATCGCTAGAGGTTGTTTTAGGTATACACATTTTTTGTAAATATGCATTATAGCCTAATTTATATAGTGATATGTGACTTTTTGTCGCTTAAATCTATAGAACTTAATAAAGCCTTTAATAATATATTTTCTTTAATAGGCATATCAAAAAAATATTCAAGCAATTGGACGAGTTCCGAGCTTTTGAATTACTTAGAACTGGTTTAGATCGTTCTCGATACTTATTGGTGAAAGAAGTCAAAATAATAGCAATGACATGTACTCATGCGGCATTAAAGCGTAAAGAACTTATAGAGCTTGGCTTTAAATACGATAATATACTGATGGAAGAATCAGCTCAAATTCTTGAGATAGAAACTTTTATTCCTTTATTACTTCAAAACTCTGATGATGGATTTAGCCGTTTAAAACGATGGATAATGATTGGGGATCACCATCAATTACCTCCAGTTATTAAAAATATGGCTTTTCAAAAATATTCTAATATGGAGCAATCATTATTTACACGCATGGTCAATTTAGGAGTTCCTACTATTGATTTAGATGCACAAGGGCGTTCACGACCTAGGTATTTAAAACTAAACAATACATATTACATGGTATGTTTAAATGAATATTAATTATAGAGTTTTTGAACATTATTATTTCTAGTTTGAGTCAACTATACAATTGGCGTTATAATAACTTAGGAAATCTTAACCATGTGTTAACTGCTCCAGAATACCATAAAGCCAATGCTGGTTTCTCTTATGAATATCAGCTTATTGATGTCGGGTTATTTAATGGTGTTGGAGAAACAGAACCAAATCCCCATTTCATCCAGGTTATTCTAAAATTTATATGATATAAATATTTCATCAATCAATAATGTGTACAATTTTTAGAATTTAGCAGAAGCAGAGTATTGTGTGTCTGTTTACATGTATATGCGACTAATTGGTTATCCTGCTAGTAAAATTACCATTTTGAGTACATATAATGGTCAAAAACATTTGATCAGGGAAATCATAAACATGCGCTGTGGTTCTAATCCGCTCATTGGTTGGCCCCACAAGGTAATAATTAAAATACTACTCTTCTTGAGCAAATTATTTTTTTTAACGTTAAATGTTAAATTTACAGGTAACTACAGTAGACAAGTATCAAGGTCAGCAAAATGATTATGTTCTATTGTCGTTAGTAAGAACAAAAACTGTTGGTCATTTAAGAGATGTTAGACGTCTTGTTGTTGCTATGTCAAGAGCAAGGCTTGGTCTATATGTTTTTGCTAATGTATCACTATTTAGCAATTGCTTTGAATTATCACCATCATTCAAAATTGTAAGATTATAAATTAATGAACCCTGAGTATTGATTATAACTTTACATTTTTCTTTTAGTTAACCAAACGGCCACTAAAATTACATCTTCTACCAGATGATTATTATCCTACAAATAGACTACTTGATAGTCCTTTAGAGGCCCAAAGTAAAGTTTTTATAGTACAAGACATGCCTGAAATAGCAAAATATGTATTTGATTATTATTTACAACGAGTTCAGGAACTAAAACAAGTTCACCAAGTATGTACTTGTTGTATAGTTACATTAGTTGTATAGTCTTGTTATTGTTTTAAAGCATCCATACATAATTCTAATGTAGTTATAAGTTATTGATAATGTATTGTTACTTTGTACTATAGGAAATTAAATCTGTGACTGATTGGATTGAACCTGGAGAAGCACTAACATCTGTAGACAAAAATATCATTAGGTCTGACCATCCTGGCCCAGAATCTGATTCTGAAGATGATGATAATGATAATGAAAATGAAAGTGCTATAACAGAGAGAAAAGAAGAGATTGGACCCATACAAATTGAAGAAACTGGTGGCAAACAATTACATAAAATGGACGTAGATGACTTGAGCAGATCACCAGAAATGAATAAGACTATTAATGTTTTAGAAAAAGACGAAACTATGGAAGAAGATTAATTATATGACTATATTATTATTTTTAAACATGTAAATTGTTGGGTATGTAAAAATAAATACATATGTTTTATTTGACATTCATTAACCAATAATAAATACTTTTTTATAATAAAACCTTAGAATCATAAAAATGGTTAAAATTCATTATCTTTTATTGGTAGTTGTGTATAAAGTTCTATAAACTAACCTTATCTAAATAATGTGTCCTATTACATTTTTGGATTTAGAATTGTAATTTTATTTATATAGTAATTTATTATAATGTTAGTTATATAATTTGATTGATTATACAATCACAAAAATATCTAAATATAATTTTGTATGACATCAAATTAAAAAAAATAGCAAGTAAGACTTACAGCCCCTATTTTTCAGTGAGCACAGACACTAAGTGGGCAGTCCAAAATTGGAAGTGTGCACTATGGATTTGAGAAGTGTGTACAAATTAATAAGTCTACTGACTATATAGTTTATAGATAGTATTCTGTATTTGTATACACTATACACAACAATTCAAAATTTTGAATTTTTAAAAATGAAAATCTTTTATGGTAACAAAAATAAATTTTTTTAAATTACATAATACATTTTACCAAACTGATCTTTACTTTTATACTTTGAATTGTGAATACTGAACATGCCTGTATATAGGTAGTAGGTACCTTCTATCGCAAAGGAGATTTAGTCAAATTTAAATAAAATAGTAAAAGTAAAATGATTTATAAAAAATATTTTTATTTTTTTTATTATAAATAATAAAATACAAGTTGAATCATAATTAATCTTATTTTCTATATACAATACAATACATAAAATTTCCAACCTTGAAGCTTCAATTCGTGGTGGGAGTTCGCTATCTATATTCTAATACTCTGATCGAAATAAAATCGTTACCCGGCGGCGACCAGTTAGCAACGGTCAGACCACAGAATAGTCAATAATGTCCATCTATTCTATGGTCAGACGCCGTTCCCACTACGGTGGCGCGTCAGACACTGTCACTGAACAAATGTCCATGCGCACAACTCGGCCGCCGGGTAATGGTCTTATTTTAAACAGAGTATAGTACTAATAGCATTGTATAGAAATCTGTGGTAATATGAGATAAATAGTTAATAAGTTAATATGATTATAATAGTATATGTCTTCTATGGTTTAATCATGAACGCGTAATAGTCCATAAGTACCTAAGTAAAAACCTATAATAATTAATAGTATAATAGCACAGGCCACAGATTGACAGATTATAATATTATATTATTTGTTTAATATAATCATTAATCTGTGATAATGCTTATTGGCTTTGGCTGGTACCTGTCATGATTATACAATACGTTTATTATATTATCGTGCCTACCTATTACAAATTTATTAAACTATTCAAATAATAGATTATGGTAGAAGGGGGAATAGTACCATTCTGAACCTAGGTTCAAAGACTCATTCAAAAAAAATAGTTCTGAATCACTGCTTGTTGGGTCATCACTCATCAATATTCGGACTTATAATTAGCTAGGTAAGATATTTTTTTTATTTTATATCGATCATGTACAACTTAATCTGTAGTATGAATAGATTTTTATAAAACGTCAAGATACATTAATTAATAATTTACATTAATTTACATTTTTTTATATATATATTTGTAATATTATGTGTAAAGGCGTAGATCTTTATATTATATTGCTTAATTGCTTAATTATTAAGTTTGTTATTCCAGTCCGGTATTTTTGATGAGGTTGTTGATATTTGGATCTATATTTATAAGCGAAATAAGGTGTAGCTGGAGGTGGCTTACCCCACCTTAGACTTCCCCTCCCCCCAAAGACTTGAACATGTTATGACATAAAGCATCATAAGAATATCCAGTATAGACCTACCTATGCCAAACACTATTTGTGCTTATGTCAATACACATATATAACAGTCAGTTGGAGGACTATATTTTGTTGGAAAACAATTGGTTCCAGTGGCGCAACCAGGATTCGTTTTCGGGGGTTGTAGATAGTAGATTTGGAAAAAAGACTTATATTTATAGATAAAGCCCGTTGGGAAATAATTTAGGCTCATTAAATATTTAAATAATATACTTTACTCATAATTCATAAATTAGAGTCTAATTAGTAATTATATAATAGTTTACAGTTTAAGATTAATTCGTCGTGTAGAGTGCTTTGCCATTTCATCTAGTACCAAATCTGGTTTAACTTCAATATCTTCTCGAATCTTTTTTTGCTCAGTATGAACGTATCTCGCACATATTGTCAACTGTTCTTTGTTTGATATATCGCATGTGTATGTTTCGATCTAAGGCTAGTACAGTGAACCCTTTAGATTTATTTATATCTTTTACAACTTGTTACACACCATAAGAATCTCATTTTGGATTTTCCAACTAACATATTGTGCATGTTTAGCACTATTTTGTAGATGATCTTCAAGATCTTTGTCGCCAGAATCTATTCTAAACCTTAATAATTGTCTAAAATTTCCGTCATTATTATCATTAGTAATAACTAATAGCTAATTCAGTACTTGTGTCATTTTGATCAATAAGTGGTTTATTATATAGGTTACAAGTGGGTTACTGCAATGTATGGTGTTAAAATTGAATTCAATTATATAATATTATCATTGTACTAAGCACTTATACGAAAATCGATTCTGAGCGAGGACGGTCGGTCAGCCAATAATATATAACTAAGTATTATACAATATATTAGGAGTCTTGTAATACGCATTTTTAAGTTATATTTTACCCAACAAATAAAATTTTATTGACATTCATAGAAAAAAAAAACTAAATATATCTATTAACAGTTCAAAACAAATCAACATGTTCTCAACATTTTATCTCGTATAGAAAATGCTAATATAAACATTCAGTGAAAATTACATAATATATATCATTTCGAGTTATACCAAAAATCAAAATCGATTCTGTCGATAACCGATTGTGCGTAAAATTCCCGTTTTTCCTTAATTTTAATTTTGTTTTTCCTGCGCTTTTGAACTATTAGCTAACCTAACTATTATAAGAATCAAGAGTTTTTTACTTTTGACCTAAAAGTACCAACCAGATTCACTTTCCTATCAGAAAAGATGTTGTTGAAGAAAATTTAAGCATTTTTAGTGTCCTAAAAGGTGAAACATTTTAAAAAAACACGTCAATACATTCATCGCTCCGCTTAGAATCTAAAATTTATATCATTCTGTATATTACAAAAGTAGGTATGTGTTTAATATCAATATTAATTCATTAACAAATTGGAATGAAAAAAACACTCCCAACAAAACTGACCCGATGACCGAATACTGAATATAGTTTATAAATACTATTTTTTTCATAGTATTTATAATCAATAGTAGTATAGGTACGTTTCACCTTTATGATATAAATATATAATAATATTATAGTGGTAAATCGTAGGTATAAGTTATACCGTGTAACTATACTAATAGTATGACCATTCATCATAATATTGCAATGTCTGATATCTAAATGTTATGGACTATGGACTATATTATTGTACACATACCTATATATTATATTCGTATAATACATATCTACCAAATTACTATACCTAAACGTAATGTTTGACCTACCTGATTATGCATTATAATTTATATTATTCAGTCAGTATCAGAAATCACAGCAAAAATCGCACTACCTATGTCTATATTATAATTTAATATTTATATGTTTTTATATTCTTCTGCAGATATTATATTAATATACGATTAGCATTATAGTATTAATATGTATTATAGGTACGCATTTATTTATAATTTAATAATAATAATATATAGTGAGTGCTTATATTTTGTTGGAAAATATACCTAATTGGTCAAAACGTAGGATTTCGGAAATAATTTTTGCTGAATTGTATATACCCGGAACTGTATTAATTTTGAACAGAATTCGTCTGAAAAGTATTTCCCACAATCTGTATAAATGCCCTATATTCATATACATTCAGTAGACTTACTGTCTTAAGCTAACATAATATGGGCTATCTTGTCATATGTGATCCACCCCTGCAGATTGCGGTCTATCTGTGATTACGGGACACCTCCAGCCAAAGAATTTTACAATATTATACAAAACGAAGGATGAGTTACTAATTTTTTAATTGCAAAAAATCTTTTAGTAAATGTAAAAAATATATTGTGCAACAAATGTGACAGTTAAATAAGTATTTAATAAAAAAAAGAACGCGGGAAAGAAAGGAAATTGTTGTGGTGTATAGAAGGAAAGGGTGTCAAAACACTCAAAGTGTGAGTTAAGAACCGTAGGTGTTATTTAATATTTCAGATATAATATTAATTACCTATATATTTATACATATTATTATTTAGAAAGAACAATAGTTTTTGGACGTACATTGACAAAAATGGGTGTATCATTAGTGGATTGATCATCGGTGCACAACTTGAATTGGTCTATTATTGGTATCAAAATATAAAACAGACTTCAATTATGACTTTAACTAGTACCTAGACCGGATCATACAGTGTGTGACTGGATGAACTTGTGTCGTGATGTTCATGTCAGAGTGCTTGAAAATCGTACTAAATTTGGAGGACTCGGAATAGTTATCCAAATTGACGGATGTTTATTAAGAGGATCGAGGAAAAGTAATAAAGGTCGAATTCGACTTGCAGATTTATCAACTGAAAATCTTAACGTCGATGACAACGACTCGGACTAGGAAAATGTTAATCCTCTAGAAAACGGAGCAAGAAACTATGGAAGACGTCTTAATGGACCATGGGTATTCGTATTGTGTGATGACAACAATAACATAAGGAAAGTATTTTGTTTTCCAAAAAAGGGACAAAACGACTTTGCATGAAATTTTACAAAAAGAGGTTATTGTTGGGTCTACACTCTACAATACATTCCGATGGCTGGTCAGAGTATAATGGACTTTCGGCCCACGGGTACATTATACCCTGCGTTGTAAATCATAGCAAAAATTTCGTAGATCCAACACCTATCAAAGACACATACCCAAAGGATTGAAAGTTTGTGGCGGCGGCCTGAGGCTAAACATTGTGAAAAATATGTGTGGTACAAGTGTACAACTACAGATTTGCTTCCAAGGTATAATATAATAATATAATATAAACTATTACAGGTATCTTATTGAAACGTGGTAGAGAGGAATTAATAAAAGTGACACTTAATTTAATGCATTTCTGGTGGCACTAGTATTTTAATATTTGTTTATTTAATTTTAATTTTTTATTTGTAGTTAATAAATAATAATATTATTAATGAAACAAATAACGAGACGATTAGAAACAGTACGTTGATAAAATATAATAATTTGTAATACCTATAATATATTACTTATTAATAAAAATGTTTGTTCGTCATTAAAATCACTTTTATATCATCCCACTTATTACGAGAAAATAATATTGACTAAAATCTAAATGTACTTGTAGAGTGCGGCAAAACACAGTAGAGCGCATACTGCAGTCGCAATGCTGCCAGTAGAGCGCATACGACAAGATAGCCCATAATTATACATAATACAAAGTATATGATGGAGGTACATGATATAATTTTTAAATTTATTCTGTATGAATAAAATAATGTTTATTCACTTACAACTGCGTGTTAACTTAGTACGTATTTAAATTTTTTTAAATATTTAAAATGTTTTATCTCTTATGAAAACAACATTTATTGGGTACCTATTGTAATATTTTATAAATTACATTTTGCCTTATTATATTATATTTTGCCCATTTTATTATTTGCCTTAAAAGTTGTCGTTATTATCCCTAAAATTATGTTGCATTCGGATCCATGCCTCCTTCAAGGTTTCATTCAACCTATATGTCTACAAAATAATTCACCACTGTATTTTTAATATTTTTAAATTGTTGGGAAAAACCGTGTACTAAATTGTGATACTTCTTACAAACAAAAACTGTATTCAACATAAATCAAAATTAATATAATATTAAAAACTAAAAATTCGAAAATTACAAATATCTATAAAATATAATTACAAGCCAAAATATTTTTAAAACTTTATCTAATTACTTTATTTAATTTTGTATTATATTTTTGAGCAAAAAAACTATACAACCAGACGTATATGGAAAAATGCGGACATCAAGTAAGGAAGGGTTCACAATTAAAAAAATTGAACTTTTTCATCTTAAACCTTAAACTATGAAAAGTGTGTTAACATAATAATATGTTCCTAATAAATTATAAATACACACAAAGTATACAAATATTATAGGGTCTTTTTTGTGGTGGTTGCACCCTAAATATCGTGTAGTATACGCATGACGTGCGCCTGCATACCAATGGCGTATCTACGTGAGCGTGATATGGTGGTCATATCTGACCCCCGAGACCAAATTTTGAACACAATACAAAATAATATATATATATACTGAATACTATGTCGACTGAGTACCTATAGTGTTTTTGCAGTTTTCTCCTAGTGCGTATGATAAAAATAAAAAACAACAGTCTTCTAAAAATAACATAAAGAAAGTATAGAAATTAGAAACTACTCGTATATGGCCAAACGACGAATGTATACATATTTTAAAATGTATAATCCAAGCTAAATAATAATAAAATATCATTCAGACACGCTTAGGAATTGGACGCTCAATTGCGTCCAACACGTTGCTGATTGAACCTCATGACGCCAATTTGCGTCAGTGAGCAGTCAACATTTTTATATACGCTCTCCATGCAAAAATCCAAAAAAAAAGGAATTATGAAATACGAATAGACCTATAGTCCATAACTTACTTATATAAAGATATGGTACGTATACCGTATACCCTTGTAAATTTAAGTCATGGCAATTTGGTGAAAATCTAGTTAAAACTAGTAGATACAATAATTAATAATTGGATACTTTGGTTCTTTAAAATTTTAAGTAGCTTTAAATAATAATTAATATTTTGAACTAGGTACCTACTGATACCTATTACAGTATTACCTATAATTAGCATTTTGTTTTAAGATGATGTTAGACCGCGCTATTTATTTTCTTCTCTGGGGCACTAGCCAATAATACTATGAATAAAATTTTCTAAAATTTGAAATATTTATAGATCATTTTCAAATTTTTTTAACTTATTCGTACCAACCATTAGCCATTACATATTTAAATATTTGATATTCTACGCATCTTGATTCTTGGTACAACTTCAACAACTTACTATTCAGCTACCTAGGAACCTATATTGGCAATCAAGCAAATATAATATATAATTAGGTTAGTACTTAGCAGTGACAAGGTAGGTTAGTAATTTGTATACGTGGACAGTTTTTTTTGAACTTGTCTTCAATACTTTATTAGTATTGGGAATTACGATTTATTTTTGAAGGTGATCATTTTTTGCAATACGTATTCGTGCAGTTTGAATTAATTGTCCTTCGTGATAATTATACACGTTGAAACTTCAAGGTTATAAGTTGGGCTCTTGGGTTGGTACAACTTATGATTATCACTTCATCTAACTTCTACTAATTGCAGCCTGCAGGCTATATATGTATATAGCTAGTTTTTTCATATTTTAATAAATACATAAAAGGTAGGTACATCGCATACACAGCAAGCACGCTAAAATATTGTAACGGTAGCTAGTTTCAGTTAGCAGTATTTTGATGTTATTCAGTAGGAACATACGTGATATATTATGTGAATTAAAAATCGTTTGAGCACAAACCTATTTAATAAATACTTTATATATCATAGTTATATTTATACAAACTTACATAATGTCATAATATAATCTATATATATTTATTTTATCTGTTGGATTTTTCTCTACTATAAATATTAGGTAATCTCACTAATCTAATCTAAATATGATACCCATTATAGTTGTTATTACAGAAATAAAATCTATAAATCCAGACAAATTCGTTTATCTAATATTTTATAAATCATAATTAAGGTTTAATGGAAGCTGTACTCCCGATATTGGTGGATGAATAAAGAAGCGGAGAAGGACAAAAAATGAAGTTTGCTATGAAGTCTATTTCGTTTTCCGCCGTTATTTTGTGTGCCTTAACAATCGGACACACTACGTCTTCGGAAATCCTAGTGATATTCCCGACAACCGCCCAGAGTCATTACCGTGTCGTCCGACCATTAATCCACAGCTTATTGGATCGCGGACACAAGATATTGGCGATCACGAATTTCCCGGATGCTGTGGAGAGGGCCAATTTATCACACATCGACATTTCCGGGTTGAAACCGCACTCGAAATTCGAGACCACCAACAATGGGATAATTAAATCTCTTACGCGCGTAACCGGAAACGCCTACACGTACGCGACTATTCTCGGTCATCCGACTGTTGCGAAACTCCTACGGTCCGGTAGAAAATTCGACTTGGTGATCGCCGAATTCTTCACATCCACCCCGATATTTGCACCGATCGCCACAGTTGTGGACGCACCGATCGTTGGCTTTTGTCCAATGATCACATTTCCGTGGATAAACGAAGTGATGGGGATGGAGACGACCTGGTCTTATATGCCTAATATCTTGAGTAATTCCACGGACCGTATGCCATTTGTCCAGCGAATCTATAATACCGTGAAATCTGTAATCATCGAAATCGGATTTAATTGGATAAACATCCCCGTAATTCGGCAAATTAATAATGATCATTACGGAATACAAACGGAATCAGTAATAAAAACGATGGCCAATTTAAGCATAATTATGACGAACAATTATCATAGCATGTTCTTACCCTTTCCCAAACCCCCAGGAATCATTGAGGTTGGTGGTATTCATGTAACCGACGAAAAACCTGTTCCGCAAGTAATTACAAACCATTCCAAAATATATTATTGATAACTTAAAAATTACATACATAAATGTTTGTCTGTTGATGACCACTCAGGACTTGAACGATTTCATAAATGATGCCGAACATGGTGCGATCTTATTCAGTTTGGGCACTGTCGTGTCGGAAGCATCGTTGGGCACAGACAAACTGAAGAATATACTCGATACATTTTCGAAACTTAAACAAAGAGTCATTATGAAGTTTGATGCCGACAAATTCAAAATACGCTTACCGGTGAATGTAAAAGTGGTCAAATGGTTTCCGCAGCGAGATCTTTTAGGTTGATAGACGAATACGATTAACCTAGACATATTATTTGAATAAGCAAATTAATTTTAAAAATGTTTTGTAGCGCACCCAAAGGTATTACTATTTATATCACACGCTGGTATGATGAGTACAATCGAAACAATACACTGTGGTAAACCGATGGTAGCTATACCGATATTTGGCGATCAAATATTTAATACCAATTTGTTGGTTAAAAAACAAGTGGCTGTCGCTATAAAATACGAACATTTAGAGAGTGACCAGCTTTTCAATGCTATTAATGAAGCATTAACCGAGAAATATATGTATGGATATCGAGTTCATTATATACTTAAAGTCTTTACTTGATTTAATTTTTAAACTGTATTAATGAGAATTTGATGTTTAATTTCAGGATTAATATGAAAAAACTGCAACAGTTATATAATGATCGACCAAATTCACCTCTCGAAACAGCAGTGTACTGGACCGAGTATATAATAAGAAACAAAAACGAATCGAAAGAACTGTTAAAAAGTCAAAAGGTTCACTTAAATTTTTATCAATCGCATTTAATTGATATATGTTCTGCTTTTCTCCTCCCACTTATTATGGCTATATATATTATACAATGGACAATGAAACGTCTAAGGAAGCATTAAGCGAATTATCACTGATTGCAGTAAAAGGGTGTGATTGTTTGCTTATTTTTTTTATATACGATTTAAATTTTATTTCATATCTATTCTAGACTTCTAGTTATCTGTAAATGAAAAATACACTCAAAAATTTGTAACAACTCAAAATTGCTATAGAATATTATTTTACTAAATAAAAAAAACTAATCACATTCAAAATACATAATTTGTATACTTGTTAGTATAATTATATGACTATTTATATTAAGTCCAGTTTGATAGCCGATATTCGAACAGAGTTTTGAAATGGATACCGCATTTCTGAACGCTACGACATCATTTTTTCTAAGGGATTTTATATTTTCATAATTTATTTATATTTATATTACCTACTAATAATCCAGACGGAAATAAGACCGATGGGTAGAGCACGTAGAAGATGGGAAGACAGAATAAAAAAAAGGTAGAAACAGTATATATTACCTAACAGATGCTGGAGAGAGTTTTCAATGGAATAATGGATAGAGATGACGGCAAATTTGTTTGAAGGACTGGTTGCCTGGTTTTAAAGGCTGAAACCCCCACTAGAAGAAGAAGATTACTATTAGTACCTATATAATATAGTATAATACAATAGTTTGAACTCTTGAACTATTTTTTACCAAAAATATCTTATATTATATTAAATTATATAAGTAAATCAATATTTTATAACATTAGGTATATATTTTTGTATTTATATCTATCATATAATAATATTACAAGCTTATGAGTCTAAGTAACCCTTGCAAAGTAACTGACTGACCTAACCTGCCAGAGTACTGTATACTGGTATAATCAGCATAAATCAGAATACATTATTATGTGACATGGGTACTTGTATTTGTTAACCCCGCCATAAATAAAATTAACAATATGATAAATAAATAAATTATATATAATAAAATAAACAATAAAAATATATTATACTTATAAATTAAATTTAATATTATTTTATATATACAATTTTAATTTTAATGTATTAAATTATAAAGAAAGCCAGAACTCAGAAATATCTTTTAAGATTTTATTTCCCCATTTAGCAAAACTAGTAGTGCAACAAGGAAGGGCTTAGCCCCTGACCACGATTTCGCCCTCCCCCCAAAAACAATATCCTTTGATATTTAAAATCATTTTCAAGCCCCGCATTAAATTATAATAACATAATATAACAAAATATATGGTTTGAAAATTGTATTATGTAAATATACTTAGGTTAGAATATTAATATATTATAGCTATGAAAAAGTCCCCAGTCTCAACGATAAATATTTCTTAAATTATTTAAATAAATTTAAAACTTATCTAGAATAATCTAAAACCACTACAAAAAGACATGTAAATGCAATAAATCCCACTCTAGTTAAGATTTATTATCACCTATGTTATGAGCCTATGAGGAATCTTGTATTCAATTTTCAAGTTTTTCAACTTAGAAAAAAAGTTAACAATTGCAAATATCTGTAAATAGTTCAAAAACAGCAGAAATATTTTGAAAATTATTTCACCACTTAATAAAATCATTTTCTGTTTACAATGATATTTTTTTATTTTAAGCTTTTTATACCACAAAATATCTATTCGGCCCCACGACACCACTCTACAGTACGCGATACTGATTTACAATTTTGTAACAATAAAATATGATAATATTATACTATAATTTATATAAATTATGTTTGTATGATATCTACGATGTTCTTGGCAAAAATTAGTTCATCTACCGTACTACTTTTGTAGAAAAATAAATCACTATTTTCTTATTACATTTAACGACTGATAGGTTAGTAAAATCCTTTATTTTCAATAGTATTGGGATGCGAATATTGAATATGACTCCTATCTCATCCAAGTTCCAGCTGAAACTGAACCCAATTTGCCATCAGAAATCACTCTCAAAGTTTAAGATTAAAATATTTATACATTGTGTATTGCTCCCTAATGTCTAAGGTAACACAAAAAAATATTGAAAACCAATGACTAATTTTGCTCAAAATCTAAAATCATTTTGTGAGATTAAGTCAGGAAATTTTGTTTAACTTGACATAATATTATGTATGTCTCAGCCAAGGTGTTAAAAATTACTCTCAGGGATTCAAACTTTCAAGTCCTATATTTTTCTACTTTCTACTATAATTTATCAGTATTACATGTATAATGTATCATAAAATTAGGAAAAAATATTATTTCGATATCTTGAACTTCACACTTATAAAAAATAAAAATGGTTTCAATGTATTTTCAATATTTAGAAATCGAATTGCTAACGGACAATTTATGAAGACATCTTGTAGTTGTATTACATTTTCAACTATTTTTGCCAGAAAAAACACACATATCATTGTAGAACCTATACATTTTTCATTCAGTTTAGGATTTAATGGTATGAGGTCATGAGGACCATAAAATTGTACCTTTCCAAACACATTTCAATTAAAAAGTTAATATATTTTTGTTTATATATTTATTCAATATTTTGTACAAAATAATAAATAACAATAAAAATAAAAAATAGGATTCTTCCACGCATGAAACAATATTATTACAATTTTTTTAAATAAAATCCTAATTATTATGAACTGTATTTATGTATAAAATATTATGATACTTGGTACATATTAAATATACTAATTTACAGGCCTATGTAAAATATTCTAAACTCGAGAACAAATATTAAATCATTATTAATTAATTTATATGACGTATAAATATAATATTGCTTACTTTTTATCATTTAAGCTTATATGTATACTGATACTGATTTGGAATCAATTTACAAATATACACATCAAAAGGATAGTTAGGCAGTTTTAGCATATCATGACAATTTTGTTCAGTACACATTACAAATTATAATTATAATATTAAAACAATTGTGAATAATTCAGTATTTTATTAGGCCAGTCCTCTCAAAGAGTAGTTATATATTAAAATGGACATCTTAGTTTAAATATTGATGTTCATTTTGACATTTAACAAGTAATGTACTCAATTTGTACGTTTGGAATTTCTTTTAGTCCTAAGCTTCTTTTAAATTGAATAATGATAATATATTAAGTATAATATTGTGTTATACTTTGGTATCATTGTTTAAAATTTGATGTGAGCCAAGCGAGGCCTTCATGTAATCCATCTCCTGTGGTAGCACACGATGGTTGAACATACCAATTTCTATCCCGTATTCTTGTTAGTCCAAGTTTTTCTTGTATTTCGTGTGGTTTCATTGCTATAAAATAATTCATTAAATCAGGATGAATTTAAAATTGAAAAAGTATTAGAATAGATACATACCATTGGTCAAGTCTTGTTTGTTGGCAAATATTAAAATTATTGCATCTCTCATCTCTCTGTCATTTATTATTCGATGTAACTCTTGCTTAGCTTCATCTATACGATCACGATCTGCACAATCCACTACAAAGATCAAACCTTGTGTGCCAGTATAGTAGTGTCGCCATAATGGACGTATTTTGTCTTGACCCCCAACATCCTATGAAAAATTTAATTTACTATTTATTATTTTTTTTCATATTTGTATTTAATATTTATGTACAACTAATAACATAATAACTTACCCAAACATTAATTTTCACGTTTTTGTAAATCACTGTTTCTACATTGAAGCCAACTGTTGGTATTGTTGTTACAGATTGACCCAATTTCAATTTGTACAAGATAGCTAATATATTTGAATAGGAAAAATGTCTATTTTGAAGTTTTTAACATCTATAAATAAGATGAAACAAATTTTTTTAAGCTAATGTACTATAGAATAATAGTATAATCAGTAATACATAAAAATAGAGCAATAAAAAAATATCTCTAAATTAAACCATTAGTTCAACAAACAAATTTTATTGACTCACAATTTCATACAACAGCTTTAGATCAAAATATATTATAGAGCCTTTATACTTATGGTATAAACTTGACTTTTACTTAGATTTGAGGTATCACTAATATTCTATTGATAACTGATAAGACGTATGTTAATAATATTGAGTTATTTAAATTGAAATTAAATTAAAATTCTGACTAGTACTCCGATTAGCTCATGCATTTTAACTATTATATAATAACCATATTCATATTTAGTTACGTTCAAATTATTAGAAAAATAAAATATTATAGTACATTATTCAATATGAATTGTAAATGAAGTACTTACTACACATTTTACAAACGTGTTTCAACATTTAAAACATGGATAAATGTAACAAAGTAATGTGTTTAGTTAAAGCTACAAAGTAAATTCTAACATAACATAACAATGAATAACCTAAATTAGTTATGAAGAATTTTTTAAGGTATGTAGTTAAAAAAAAAAAAAAACAGATAGTATTTTTAACATCATTTCATTTTGAAAACCAATAATGAAAAGATTATACTATATTAGGTATTAAAATTGTTGAACATATTTTGAAAGAAGCTAATATATGATTTAGATTTTCAATTATTATATTAACATAAATTATTTATTTATAAACTATGAATCTTATTTTTTAAAAAAAGGATACTTGTTTTTCCAGCTGCATCCAAACCAAGCATAAGTATTCTCATCTCTTTATTACCAAAAATTTTGGAAAGCAGCTTTCCCATAGTGATGTATTATCTGGAAATGAAAACAAAAAATAAATATATTATCAATTATAAACGTAATTATTTATAATTAAACCAAACACTAAAAGTGTAAAATATAGATTTTAATAGTTGAGTTATATTAATATCAGGCTAGAAAGCTGAGAAATGAAGGTTTAAATAATAATTTACTTATGTTGTATACTTTTATGTAACTGTTAGTTGTAATAGTTGCAAATGCTTTACCAATATTTTAATCAACTAGTAGGTTCATTGTAGATAAACATTTTACATAGATTACCTATGCCTTAAGAAGTTTTTTATAAGTTTATGGTAATTATGGTAAAGGAATATATTTATCAGGAAAACGAGACAAGGGAATGGTAACGGGTGTTAACACTCTCTTGTCTCGTTAACAGGAAAATGTAATTTCCGTGCAGCTTTCCCATCATATCAGCGACAACTCCATTAAAAAAAAAAGGACAGAGACAAAAAAAGATACTTCAAAATGCTTAAATTAATTATTGATATTAAACTTATCGATGGGGTATTTCATAAAAAGCTGTTAGCCATAATAACTGATACTATTGTTCATCACAACATCATTACATATCTTTTCACTTTTGTTTAAATGTTAGTTTCATTATCACTCAGAAGCTTCTGTGTGAGTGAGAAGTAATGTTTCTGTCTCCGGTATGTTGGCTAATCAGCTTATGTTTAATGAAGATAGGAAATCCATATGTTTAGTAGGTACCTTAAACCAAATTATTAATATAGATGAGCACATTTAGAATAAAACTCTTAACAGACTACAAATTCGGTAAACTAAACTGGTGTGAAAAATAATGCACCGGGATGTTTGGACTACATCGTTTACATGGTTCACTATCCCGTTGCGGGATAATTTTAAACCGGTCTATATTAGCGAATTTGTGGAGAGCTTAATATTCTAAAGCAAGGGAGTTATGCGCCTACACTTCATGTACTTAAATGAATTAATTTAACTAGGTAGGTACTTATAATGTATAAGATATTTGTTAAAACCAAAGCATATAATAATAGAATTTAATTATATAATTATTCTAAACAAATTTGTTATTAGTTATAAAGTTACTTAAGTTGAAATGTTATTTAGTAGTAAAACAGTAAACCAATACCTAAACATTTTTTGATAAAAATAAAAATGTTTCCTTGATAATAATTAATAGGTTAGTAAAATATTTATAGAATTTAATAAGTACCTATGTAAACATTTGGTTTCCATTACAATCTTAGTTTTTTTTAATTTTTAGTGAATCATAGGGAGGTATATATTAAATTGTTATTGATAATAGAACTCATTGGACAATATTATGTAGGTAACAGCATTTTAATAACAATTCAACATTTAAAAACAAATGTAGACAGCCTTGAACAACTATTAATGCATTCAGGACATTCAAATCATTCTAAAATACATAGCACTATAAGTATATTATTGCATATTTGTATTATCTTACAGGGAAAATAAAATAAAAGTTTTGACGAAACGCATCCAAGGACCACAACCAACAAGCTTGTTGAAAAAAAGAAAAAACCGAAACATTTACCCCTCATAGGAACAGTTTCACACCATAAATGCACAGCAACTAGTGGTCAAAAGGCCAAATTTACGACACGTACCCATATACCTAAATATAAAATGTCCACAGTAGTGGACAGTAGTGTTATGATGTGCACGTTTTACAGGCACAATGTTTTACGTACCAGTGAACATTTACAACGGACCGGTGACAGCGGGCAGCGAATGTTCAGGCCGAGTGTTGATGTGCGGGCTCAATTACTGTCGCGTTACGGTTTTCGGTCATCTCGCTCAGTGTCACAGCAGTGGGACGACGGCGGCGGCAATGTTTGGTTTTTGTTTTTGCGTTACCGTCGCGTACGTGAGAGATTCAAATGATATTCAATGACTCTCAGACGAACACCCGTGCAAACGCCAGTGGACGACGCGACGTTCGATCGGGTACCGCACTATGTACGATACAGTGCGATAACGGAAACAACGGGTTTGGGGCGCAAACGTCGTCGTCCGGCAATAATAGCGCATTTGCCGTGGTCGGCGGCGGCGGACTATGATCTACAGGAGCGGAGTTATGATTAATCTAATAACAAAAAAAACGCCGAACGGTGACGAGCCCAAATCAACGGCGTGCCCGACGATGGGTGATAATTTGGAGAAACGGAACGCGTTCGATTTCAAGTCTATCGCCGTATTTTTCGGTTTTCGATATTTTTTTTCTCGTTTTTTTCTATCACCATTCACCGTGAATATTGTGAATTCGTGATATTATTGTATATTATAATAATATGGTGTGTGTGTTACCGGAGCGAAAGACTGCGGCGGCGGCGGATGTTCAGTACGCCGTGCGGACAAGTGGGGCGTGCAGTGGTGGGGCCGGCGTGGAGGGGGACGTATTCGAGCGATAACGAACAAAAACGAATGCTGCGATGAACGTATCGGCACGCCGCGCACTCGCGTCGTCGTCGTCGTCACCGCGGCCCGCGGACACGCAACGGCCTCTCGTGCATAATAGGACACCGACCGTAGATAATGGAACGAAAATACGATTACCGCGTGATACGCGCGCGCTCCGTATACAAGACGAATAATAATAATATTGTTACAGAACGAAATATTAATATAATATTATTATAATTTATTATTATTTTTTTATCACCGTACGCCGTACAGATTACTTCAGAGTGCAGAGTACAGAGTGTACACAAATGTTGTTGCTTCACCGGCTTCGACAATCCGAGGCAATTGAGGAAATACATTAATTCTATAAATAAAAATTACTAATAATTACATTTATTTTGTCGTGTGGCAAATGGCAATCGGCATTCTTCATGTTGTAGACTTGTAGTTGTTCAACAAAGTTGTAACAACACTAACAAAACAAAAAAATAATAATAACATACATACCGTTTTTGTTATTTTTAATTTTGAACTATTCATAATATTATGTCAGACTGATCGTTTTGTCGATTTTTATATCCCGACAAAAACATTCCACCAAACTCCGATAAAAAAAGGGATCTAAAAATTGTAATATCATTTTATGGCTAAGACGCTAAGTTTTTAAACTAAAGATATCATTTACGTTAAAATAGTTTGCTAAATAATTGAACTTAGCTTGGTGGCTTTAAAACACTTTGATTAGTTGACATAAATGATATCTATGGTTCAAAAACTTAGCTATAAAATGATATAACAACTTTAAGAGCCATTTTGTTTTATACAAAACGTTTTTTTACACGGAGTTTGGTGGAGTGTTTTTGTTGCGATATCACTAATTTTTTGTTGAAACCTTATTATTTGTAACTCATTGTTACGTGACTAGAAATATTAAATAAGTAATAACGTGCTCTAAAATAGAATAAAGTAATATTTTTTTTTAAAACACTTACGTAAATTTAATATAGTAGTAACAAGATGAATTTTGAATTCAAAACCGGTCGTTAAATATAAACCTAATAATACTCGAAGCTACGCTCTATTTATTTATTTATTATACACGTTTGTATGAATAATATTATTATTCCTTTTAATATTCATATTGTTTATATTGTATTACTAATTGCCGCACAATATTAAATTTTACGATATTTTCTTTACATATTTTTTTTTAAAGTCGAAATATACAATTTATATCAGATGAGTACATACGATAACAGACAGATAAGTGAGTATACAAGAATTAAAGTGAGGAAAGAAGCCACCCATGATGACACTTTAATGTTGATTTTTAAAAAGTGAAATAGTTAATATATTTATGTATGTATTTTTTTTTTTATATTGAAATTTGTAACAGGTCTCTGCACCATTTACGTTTTAATCGTCTAGGAGGGCTGCCGGGGATTGAGAGGGAGGAAAGGTTTTTAATTATTTTTATTTTTTGCATATGGGTACGAAAAATCGGACTTAAAAGTACTTGAACATTTTTGGTTGTAACTTTTGAGCCATCCAACCAATCAATCCAACCAGTTCCCTCGTTTCCATCTGCAGTCTGCAGAATATTTCTGATCGATTGATATCTTATAATATGACTTTATATGTTCAGCCGTTTGCCCTGTAGAGAGGGCCGATGGATTAGCATATATTATTATAGCACGGGTTTTCAATGGCTCCTGTATACAGTAGTGGCTACTCGCTTTAATTTTTCTCTTCTTTTCCTTGTAATGCCGGTCTTCATATTCTCTTCCCTAAGTTCCCTTCTCGGTAATCACCAAATTGTATTGCCTTGTATGACATTTTTTCAGTTGTCACAAAATCTTCTTTTCTACACTTGATCGGTAGTAGTGGGAATGCAAAGAGTCAAGAGACGGTCTGCATCCTGCTCTCAACCGCATTCACATTTTCCTTCCTCTTTTATTCCCCATTTTTTCATGTAACTTGCTGTCCTTCCAGTTTCGGTTCGTAATATATTTAGTAGTGTCTCCATGTCGACCATGGTAGGTGACTTCCGGGTGATAAGCTTTCTGTAGGGTCCTTCCATTGCTGTGCATTATTCCCTTTCATTTCTTCTTTCCATAAGTCTATTCTTGTCGATTCAGGTGTTTGTGATATAGTCGTCGTCTTCAGCATATGTTTCCTTGATTTAAGTTGGCTCCCCGTGAGATTAACTCCATATAAAGGATAACTGGCACTGCGTAGACCTTCATATTAAATTAACTGTATAGCACAGGACACAGGCCATCAACACACAGTACGATAGTCGCATCTAATAGATTCTGTGGTAGAATGTAGAAATATAGAAGTGTGTGTACTGTGAATTATGCTAACAACATAAGAAACACGTTAAGTAGTTTTAAGTGTTTTTATGAGAAAGTTTTTTTAGGCGTAAACGGACGAGATGTTTTTATTTTGATATATTCCTATATTGTATTCATTATAATTATGCATCATGAAACTCGGCACAATACCCGGGACGGCAAGTCCGAATATTTGTTGTCAATTGACACTTGATGGTTATTAGTCTCAATAGTCAATAATCATAATATTAAATTATTTACATGAACGTGAACATTAGAGAAAAAAATATGGTACGAAATCCAAATTTATCTCATCCACTATTATGCGCTCCAGACGTCTGCACAGTATAGCATGGTCTTATCTAGTGTGTCAATTTTATTTGGGGGGGGGGTCGTATGGAGTATTCAAGTAATTGATAACAAAAATTAAAACAGATAACTAAATTGATAACTGCAGTTATAATAATTAATATTTATAGTACATTTTTAAGCTTATGATTTAATACTAAATTAAAATTAATAAACATGATAATTGATAATAATTTATCTATATAAAATAAATATAACAACATTTTTTATGAAGTTTCCTCCTGGGTGGAACCCTGAACCTCTCCCACATAGATACTGTATAATAGTGTTGTGTCCATCCATTACCATTAGTAACCAAATCATTATTATCGATAAAAATTGTTCGCTCGGTCAAAAAACATAATACAAGATTCCATATAAGTTGTTTTTAGTGTATTTCAAAAAAAAATTTTGCGTAATTTCAAAACAGTTTTTATGAACGTCTGAAGTTTTTATAATTACAAAATTCATCAAAATCACGAAAATGTGGAAATTATTTTGGTTAAAAATTCATATCAACTTTACTTTTTAGATCTTAGATTTTAAATTTGAATATAGTTAATCATCTAAATTTTATATCTGCGTATAATCTAAATAAGTGACAAACTATGTGAATACCAGAATACCTCTACTTTACTACTAATTACAAAAGAAAATAATCTATTATTATTTGCTTTATTTGACCCTTTAATAGTATTTTAGTATTAATGTAATAACCAGGGCGCGGATTTTTATGTAAATACATATTTTTATTGAATACAGATATCTTCGTTCTGATTAAAAATAAGCACGTCTCGTGAGACCCTGATTAAAATGACACTTTTCTATGTTACATATTTTCACATATTTGGATGTAAATACATATTTTTAATTATTTTACTAATAAGTACATATTTTGCAAATATTTCATATTTTATAAATGTAGGAACTTATTAAATTTCCAGAAATGTTAAAAATAACCAATTTCTATTGCAAAAACAAAAGATATTATGTAAAATAATGAGCTGAAAAATAATTTAGCATATATTTTAGCAAATTTTTGTTTTTTGATTGAAGTCATAAAAAAATTAGAAACATCGAATCTCACATTAGTTGAAAGCCTAGCAATAGTGGAAAATGCAGCAATTACACTAAATGAAGTCCAAGCAGAATCTGGAGTGTTAATAAAAAATAAACTAAATGACGTACTAGCTAAAAATGTTGGTTTACAAAACATAAAAACTAGTAGAAATATTCTTCTAAATACAAATGAAAACCTATCAATGGATATTGAATTTGAACCTTCTGATATATCAAATATGAAATATGCTCCATTAACCTCGGTTGAAGTGGGACTCTCTTTCAGCCGATGCAAATCAATTTTAAGATTTAACCACCGCACATTTAAATTTGAAAATCTCCAAATGTACATTGTTTCAAACTGTTTCAAAGACGACTGCAATGTAGATGAATAAATTAAATTACAAAAGAAAATTATGATATACATCAGAATTCTATATCTATATTACCTACTTTTTAAATATTAAAAAAGGGGGTCAAGTGGATGTCGCTCCGCTGTACAGTAGGCTACAAGTAGATCACTGTATAATGGATGGTATTAAATTTGAATTCAATGATATATCATTGTATACGAAAAACGATTCTGAGCGGGGACGGCATGTCAGTCTAGGATATTTGAAATTATATTGATATTGTTATTTTACGGTAGCTGCTAAGTAAAATTAATATTATTCATATTATTTAATTATTAACTTTAAATTAATTGTAATTTGTATATATATATTAATATGTATTTATATTAATTGTAATTTCGTCCAAATTTATACTTAAAATGTCTGTAAAAAATAACTGTGTTTATATATTTTTTAGATTTTTTGATTACAGTATGTACTATTTATTAGAATCTTTATTTTAAATTTTCAATCCTTAGTTATAAAAACTGATCATTTTATTACAATAATTTATAATTTTTGAGATTTTGATGTATTTGGTCAAAATTCGAACTTTAAATGCTTTATAAAAAAAAATTGTGACTATATATTTTTAATATTTTTCAACTGATATTGTATTAATATATCAGGAGCCTTGTATTAAATTTTTACACTTTTTGGCCCAACAGATAAAACTTTATTGATATTTATTGAAAAAAAAACTAAAAAAATTGAAAACTGAAAATGTCCGTAAACAGCTCAAAAAGATTCAAAATATATTCAAAATTAGATGGTGTATAGAAAATGCTTATATAAACATTCAGTGAAATTTTCATGCATCTACAGTTATTCGTTTTTGAATTGCAACAAAATAAGAAAATCGCTACATGAGAAATCGAGTGAATATCTAATCTTGTAAAAATTTAAACTTAAAATGCTCATAAAAATTTAGTATGACTTGCTTATTTTTTTTTTTTATTTTACATATGCACATACACAATCTATACATTTTGCACAATAAGCGTATAAGATAAGAGTAATAAAAAACATGGATTGCTTGAGGAAGAAGCCACCCATTAGTGGCACTTGCTTACTTGGAGTTATATTTAGGGTGATTGCGGGATAATTAATTTAAATGGTCACGACACCATTTCCTTTTAAGTCTACGTTGTGGATTTCCAGGGAGTGAGAAGGTGTGTAGCTCTTTTATTAGTGGGTTAGGGTGATTTTCAAGTCTGTCAAAAAAACGTTTGTAAAATAGTTTCACTACAGTTACAACAGGTAGAATACCTAGATCTTGGTGGAGAGTTTCATTAGAGACATAGAAGGGAGCGTTAGCGATTTTTCTAAGGGTAATATTCTGAAAGACTTGAATTTTGTTTAAATTTGATTTTTTGGCCGATCCCCAGAGTTGTAATCCGTATGTCCATATTGGCTTAAGGAGAGTTTTGTATACAAGTAGTTTTGTTTTTAAGCTAGTAAATTTATTTTTTGATAAAATTATTTTTAGCGATCTAGATCGCGCGTTAAGGATCAATCTTTTAGCTCTTATATGTTTGTTCCATGTTAATTTTTGGTCAAGGGTTAATCCTAAATATTTGACAGCATTGAGAGGTGGGATAGGTAAGTTATTTATTGTAACATTTGGACATTGACCGTGTCTAAGGGTAAAAGTTGTATGAACCGACTTGCTGTGATTTACTTTTACCCGCCATTTTTCATACCATTCGGATTGTAAATTTAAATGAGACTGTAAATTAGTAGAGGCTATAATTGGATCGTTATGAATTGAAAAAATTACTTTGTCATCTGCGTAGTCGGCAACAGTGGTGTTTGGAGTTGTTGGCTGATCAGAGGCATATATATTAAAGAGCAAGGGGGAGAGGATTGCTCCTTGAGGTACACCGGCGAAAATCGGGGTTATATTTGAAGTTGATGAGCCGTAACGTATTTGGAAGTGGCGATTTGTAAGATAGGATTTAATTAAAAGAAAGAGCGGTGGGGGTAAAAAATTGCGAAGTTTGAACAGAAGGCCCTCGTGCCATACTCGGTCGAAGGCCTGGGAAATGTCTAAGAAGACAGCTGTGCAATAGCATTTTTTTTCGAGAGATGTACTTATGGCATCAACCACTCTATGGACTTGGTGTATCGTGCTATGTTTAGCTCTAAAGCCAAATTGTGCGGGAGGAAGTATATTGTTTTCAAGTATATGAGGAGACAATCGTTTAAGAATTAGCCTTTCACAGATTTTTGAAAGGTATGGTAAAAGACTGATAGGTCTGTACGAGTTCGGGATATCTGGAGGTTTTTCCGGCTTGGCAAACATGACTATTTGTGAAAATTTCCAGCTTAGTGGAAAATATGAGAGTCTTATGATTGCGTTGTAAATATAGGTTAGGAGCACTATAGCCTTTTTTGGCAGCCATTTAGCGACTTCCGCTGTGATCAAATCGAAGCCTGGAGATTTCTTACGAGAACACTTAATTATCATGTTTTTTACTTCGTTGGGTGTGAAGTATTTTACAGGGCAAGCGGGTGGTAGTGGAGAGTTTAGATATCTTTCAACATTTTCTAAGTGTTGTGGAATAAGGATATCATTATGTGGTTGGAAGGTTTCATATAGATGAGATTGAAATACAGTGATTTTTTCGTCATCTGTGATAGCTAAAGTATTGTCTGCATTTTTTAGTGGGCACGATGGAGTTTTGTATTTAAGCATTCGCTTGGTTTCTTTCCAGAGACTACCATTTGTACTAGATAATGATTGTAATTTTTGTTCGAATTCATTTGTTTTATGTTTGGCTAGGACCTTTTTCAGTGAATTAGCAAATTTATTATATGCTGATTTGTGGGATGGGAGCCGGGATGATTGGTATCTAGCTCTAGCTCTGCGTTTTTCAACTATAAGGCTCCGAATTTGTTCGGGAACGAATTGGAAATTAGAATAACTGTTAGGTGGTTTGTCTAGTTTGGTAGCTGCCCAAGCAGCTGACTGTATGAGAGTGGTTAAATTATTTACTGCTTCGTCAATATCAAGATTAGATTTTAGTTTGACTTTGAGATTTACTTGTTCGTTTAATATATTTTGAAATTGTAAACGGTTAGTTTGAGGAGAAAATAATCTAGGTGTTTCAGTACGAGTTAGTGGGGTTGCAGAAATATTGAGTAGTACTGAGGAATGATCCGAGTTTAGATCTAATATATTATTAACAGAACAGTATAAACTGCTGGGTATTTTTGCAACAAAGATGTCCAGAATATCTGGTTTTTTTCTAAGGGATGAAGGCCAGTAAGTGGGTTTTGATGGAGAAAGTATATTAAAATTATTTATGTTGATAAAATTATACAAAACGACGCCACGAGGGTTGTTTGCGCGACAGCCCCAAGCTTGATGCTTGGCATTGAAGTCCCCTCCTATAGTAAAATTATTTTTAACTATGTTAAAAAAGTCGGTAAAGATGATATTAGTTATATTATGTCGGGGAGGAGAGTAGAAAGCTCCTATGGTAATTGGAATACTATTCAGTTTAATCAATATCATACAAGACTGTATATGATCATGACAGTAATTGGGGAGTGGTTGGAAATGAATAGTGGATTTGACGAAGATCGCTACACCGCCATGTGCTGTGTTGTCT